>JBBMJZ010150346.1:0-21072 GCA_037833815.1 Zingiber zerumbet | reverse complement strand
GATCCCGCAACCTTTTTTTTCTTTTTTTTTTAAACACTCCCAAACTAAGCTAGGGTTATATGTTTGTCATAATTAGTTTAGGCCCATTAACTAATTAGCTATAATATTAATTACTTAGGCCCAATATTATATAATTACCCATACTTGTTTAAATAAAAACTGAAACTCTATTTAAATATAAATTTCTGAAATTTAAAGACCATGTTTAAAACACTACACAAGTCTTTGTCCTAACTATTTGGCATTGGGCACATAAATTTTATTTGTTTATTAAGCTCTATATATTGCTATAATATTCATATACCATTTTTTATCATCACATCCACCGGATATAATATCACGTTATTACATTTACCAAATATAATATTATTAATCTTGAATCTAATTTGGAGTTATATAAGATAATTAGTAATTAAACAATCAATTGGACAAGATGGGTAGGTTATGCTACGAGCTAGATTAAGCCTGCATAACTTATTCATATTAGAGAATTTTGAATTAATAAGGATTTTATTTTGGGTGTGGCTTATGTCAACTAGATAATCGAAGATTAATTAATACTAAACAAAGGCAAAGATGTGGTATAACAATGTTGTGAAATTAATTAATGCAACACCAAAATTGAACCCTTGAGTCACACAAAAACTCACATTGAAATTCATAAAGCAAAGGGGATAATTAAGAAATATCATTGATTAGGTTAGATAGTGAGTCAAATTAAATTAAAACAATAATAACAACCAAACCTTATATCACTAGGTGGGTCAGTTATATGGATCCTTTTACGCCGTTGGACTCTATCACCTACTATATCATCATTTATATTTAAATAAATTTTATTTGCTAACTAAGTCTTTTTTGGTCTTCCTCGTTTGATGTGCACATTTATCATAGTTTCACTTTGTCTAACTACCATCTTATATATGTTTCCAAAATTTCGATCACTGTGGTCTCCTTTCTTAAATTTTTTATTACTCTCCTTCAAAGTTTCGTTGTATGACTCATTAATTTAATACCGTATAGTATATATACACAATTTTATACATCTTCTCCCCTCATATATAAGGGACTAGAGTACTTACTTCCTGGCTGACATTTTTTTCGTTTTTAATATTAGATTGAATAGCTTTGTAAGTCATTCAATACCTTATTTCCTTAAGTATTTTCATACCTTTAATGGAATATTATCTGGTCCAACTATTTTTTCATTGTGTGTCTCATTTAAAACTTGTTATACTTCTTAAGTTTGAATTATACAATCAAAATTTAAATTTCTATACTCATTTAACTTATTTAAATTGTTTAAGTTAAGTTGATCACCTAAATTTCATTAAAACGTAGATAAAAATACCTCTTTCATTGCTCTTTTATTTCATCATCATTTAATAATACCTTATTGCATTGATCTTTAATAGCTAGTATAAGATCATTTAATAATACCTTATTTCCACTTTTAAATGTGACCAAATATTCTTCTTTTTTCTTGAAAAACATAATAGCTAGTATAAGATAATATGTTATTGCCAAATCCAATATAATTTTTTCTTTCGACGTTTCTTGTTCCAAATCCATAATCCCATGCACCTTATCATTTTCCTCATTTTTCACTCTTATATACCCATTTAGATTTTCTTCTATTAAAATCATTTCGGTAGACGAAATATTTTGTAATAGCTGATCTAGGTCATCCCAAAACTTAAATTTGGTGTGTTCATCTAATCCTATTTGAGATGTATATATGCTAATTATATTAATAGTTTCTTTCGCTCTTATTTTGAGAACTATAATCCTATCTCTTTCTAACTACTATTACTTCATTCTTTAGCGAACTTTCTACAACAATATCTATTCCATTTTTTGTGTACCGCAACTTAAAACTTGAATTCTCTATCATCTTTGCCTCTTTTTTATCTATTTTGTCTCTTGTACACATAAAATATTAATTCTTTTCCTAATGTATCTACGACTTTCATTGCTTTATCAGTGAGCGTTCCTAGGTTCTATGTTTTAAATCTTAGACAATTAGTTTTCTTATAATATTTGTTCTTATTTAATTTACAGTGAACTCTTGCATATTTAATACTACACCTAAGTTCTCATGTAGATGTAGTGGTCCTTATCGAGGCGTTGAACATCCTAGCATCAACACAATAGTTTAACGGATCAATTCATTAAATATTTGATAAAAGTCACTAGCTGGCAACCTAACGCACAACCATAACCCTTTTTCATCTAAGTTTGGTATCCACATTGGCGGGTTTCTAATTAAACTACTACAAAATTTGAAAAAATTCTACCAAACTAAAAGTGAGATTTGATACTTAAATAGAATAATTTCCAAAATCAATTAAAATGGAAATTAATTCTTATATTTATTATTTTACACACCACAGAGAATTTTGACTCTGAGTTGTTGATACTATTTTTTGGGTCACCATTTCTAAGTGTAGGACATAATTGTTTCACTAATTTTGTTCAATGGTTTTTCCTCATTCTTCTTTATTCCTTCGAGAGTAAGAAATTCATACACTTTGATCTTTCTTTTAAACTTTAACTTTGTTTCCTTCCTTTTTAGTTGATCTTTCCAATGACTAAGTAAACATCTTAGTTTGTCGTAAGGAGAGGATGATGCTAATGCTTGCATGCTATAGGGTGCAATTGTAGTAATGTTGAGATTAATCTACTAAAGCACCACTTCTTACCCTCAACTTGTGAGGGAATCAACTCAGAATTTCTTCTAGTAAATTATTATATTTTGAACTTTGAAAATTGAATTTAAGTTGGCAAGATGAATAAATGAACATCATAAGCAATCTTCCTCACAATCTAGCAAAACAAATTAGACATAAATGTTTCAAAAGTATATGATATAATACAATTTGAACTAAGAAATGTAAAATGAGATTTTGTATCACCAAATACTTTATAATAATCATCGCTTTTGTAATAATCATTACTCAGGATAAATGGGTTCCTAGTTTGCAAGGTAGAATTCTCAGTCTGATAAGTAGAAGTAAATAAACAAACCTAGTGGATTAACGAGCATTAAAATTATAAATCTAAAAAGAACACATAATAATAAATGCCTTAATTGATTTGCTAATTTTAAAATTAAGGTTTCTTATTCCTATCTCATTATGTTTTCCTTGCTTAGTTTCCTCTTCCTTAAAGTTTTTGAGCTTGGGTTTTAATCAATATCAAGTTGATTATTCTCGAAAGTGGTCAAGTAATAAGTTGATTATTCTCGAAAGAGGTTAACTCAATAAGAGAGTTTTCTAAGATTATATTATTAAGACTTATCTAATAAGGTATTTCCAAAGAACCCTTCTAAAATTTCATTAGATTATTAGATTATTTTTTAGAATTGAGTTATTAGAGGGTCTTTTAAAGCTCAACTTTGTTTCAATTAAAAGTTCACTCATGTAAATGAATTAAATGCTTCAAATAATATTTTAAAATTTGAAAAATCTTGTATATCTTTATTTTTTTGTCCACTCTAATAATTATAATTATGTGAAAATAATAAAACCAAATTAAAATCAAAGAATAGGATTTTAAATAATTTCACTTTTTTTTTTCTCAAAGTTTTCTCAAATAAAATATATCAAAGAAAATGATATTTAATACCATTTTTTTAATTAAATGTTACTATATAAATTTCAAACACAATAAAATAAAGTGCCAAAAATATACATTCATTAAAAAAAATACGTTCTGAAAAATGAAAGTTTCTTTAGCTTTAAATCTAAAATTGCTCTGATGTTATAAAAATTGAAAGAAAAATACCCTCTAGTTTATAGAGGAACAAAGATTTGATTCTCTCGTTGCTCATTCTAGCATTTTACTTGGAAAAATTGAATAGATTAGAAGTTTAAATTATCATGAAAAGAAATGAAAGAAGTATATAATTTACAAATGACTAAAGTTAAAAATTTAACTTAATTCATTCTAAGCATTTTTAATTTGAAGAGTGAAGTGATTTAATTAATCTAGAAATGTAAATATATGAACATGAATTATTAGCAATCTAATTAATTATTGAGTAATCAAATAATTATAAAAACTTTATTATTAATAATTCAATCAATAAGTACTGAAACCCTACTGACATTGTATGATATGATACCGAAACTCCAGCATGGATTGAAGTTTTAAATCTCGGGCGATATGCACACTATTTATGTGAAAAATTAAATAAATGCAAAAAATTTAAACCAACCAACTAAATAAGGTAATTATAAAGGAGAGGTTGCAATTTTACTAAAATTATGCTAGGCTGGTCAATATTGAAATTTGCCGTGAGGGTTTAGTTTTGATCTATCGATGAAATAAGGTGACTATCTTGTACAAGATCTTTTGCTCTTTGGAATGCTACTTGTAATATGTTTTGGACTGAATTTGAAAATGCACGGAAACCAAAACTGCAATAGTTGTTTAATTCTTTGACTAAGTCCTCTTGCATTAGTTGTTTTTCTAGCCAGAACTTTTGCACATCTCATAAATTTAAGTGGTTAACATTTGGCTGTTTTTCCTTGAGTAGAAACTAGGGCAGAAGGAAATATGAATGGGGAATTGTCATCATCACATCCTCTTTATTTCTGCTCACTCCCTTCCAGTCCCTCCCACACCATTTGCTTTGGCTAAAAAAAAATCATTTTTTTGCAGATGTGAAACTTTTGCTTAAAATGTTTTTAGAATATCAATAGAGTCCCCCCTAAAGGAAACAATGACATAGAAAATTCGCCTAATTTTCTTCCCTTCAAGGAAACACAAACTATGAAAATATTTTCCTATCCTTTGACAATTTAGTTTTCCTACCTCACTTCTTCCTTGGCCATTTACATCACTGGAAAGAATACCTAAAGGTTCTGATAGTTTTATAGCATTTCAATGATTTTAACCTTTGGGTGTTTAAATCTTCAATTATCTCTTTTTTTATTTATCTTTGGACAAAAAGGATTTAACACAAGTGAAGGCTTTATAATAATTGTAAAGGCTAAGGCTTATCATCTATAATGTTGCACTGCTTACTGAATGTCAATTTAGTAAAATCTTGTTATTAAACAAGTTTGTATATCTGATGGTTAAGTTGGTAATTGCTGGTGTTTAGATGCTTCTTTTGATTTCTACAGGTTGAGAAAAAGAAATTATTGCAAGCTTTTCTCTTGCAATTCATGCAAACATATGAAAATTGGGACCCTGTGCATAGTGGTCAAACATCAGCGGAGTTGGTAACGGAACCAGAAGATATAATCATAGGTTGCTCTGCTGGTCATCCATCTGAGGTTGTTCTGATATTAATCCAAGAGATTGTCTGCATAACATCTCTTTTGGCAGAATGTAAGAAATGAAATTGTTTTTCTGTTTTTCGTATAGTTTATTCCTCATATTTGTGTGCACATTCTTGAGAAGGCTGTCATATATCCTGATTTGACTGTGATCTTTTTCTACAATCCTCCTGTCTCTCTCTCTCTCTCTCTCTACGCACACATCATTTTGTTCTTGGCAAACCTTATAAGAGGCTGTGAGCCGATTTTTGTTTTGTGTAATTGTAGAAGGTTAAGGTTTGAACCTGTAGAATTGTTGCTAACTAGTCATAGTTTATTTAATTGCCCAAGTATTGTTTCAGTCACTTTAGTTCTGACATTAAAGCAAGGATCTAGTCTGTCTCAAAAATCATGATTTTCTTTCTAATGTTCCAGTTCTACTCTGATATTTATACTTGTATCTAGTGGGATATCATATTCTGATTGAGAATGATACTGTTCCGTCCAAGCCATGACATATGCATTGTCTCTCTATAAGAGGAACATACAAATATATGACATTAGTGAATGGACAGATAGTTCATGATTAAATTCATTATGTAACTATTAAATTAGATGACAATGACAATACCATAACATGTGAGGCTCCAATCTTATGGAGATAGATCATAACATATGATAAATTTGTGAAGAATGACTAATCATATCTTGAAGATATTTTCAAATATTATATTCAAATTCAAAAGTGATAATAATAGCAAGTCATATCCACTTCACACAATTCATACATAACTTAAATGCAAAGTCAGAATGCTAGATATTTTCATTTAGACAAATGAACTTCACACAAATTGGAGAACATGATTTGTGTAATTTCTATTAACTGTTCTATTATACAAAAGATTCACAATTTATTTGCATAATTACCACATTTAAACTTGATTAATGAGAAATCAGATTTTTCCCCAACACCCTACAATAACATCTCCACCACAATATGAACCTACTAATTAATGATACTAAATATTACTTTAATACCTTTTAATACCTCTTCTTTCACTACCTTTTTTTCCTTCATCATTGATTTAGGTTTCTTTATATTTCCCTCCATTTTTTTTCAATGATCTGACAAAATATCCAGTCCACTTCTCTCATCCTATCTCCTTTTTATTTTTGTTTAGGGTTAATGGAGTTGTGTAGTCACTGAATGTTTTAGGTTTAGGATTAAATCTTGAGTCTTATAGATACCACGTTATAGGTTTTCTCTTAATAAGATCAATACAATATTATTCATGTAACTTGGTGTTTGAGCTACTCTCCTCCTAGTTTAGGTTTTCCACATAAATCCCCTGAAGGGGAGGCCTTCTATTTCAGGAATGCTCTCCTAATTCAGCAATCTGCCTCCCATTATTCATCTTTCTCCTGTTGTGATTCTTGCCCTTCTCTGGTTGGTGCCACTATGGGTAGCTATTCCTCTTCAGTTGTCTGTCCCTATTCTTCACTGCTCGGAGTTATAATATAATGCTTCAACTTTGAGATGAGGCTTTTCCAGCCCTTTAACCAGCATCCTCGAGAATGGGGGTTATCTTTTGCCGTGGTTCTTCCTGGCAATGCCCACATGCTGATTTCCTCCAAGCATGCTATTCTCTAATCAGCTGGGCTTCTGCAAGACAATCTTTGAGAAGAATTGCACATCTCTCCAGGTGCAGAATAGAACTTTGCCACTTGTGCAAGCTTTCACACCCTCAGCTGCATACACACCCACAGCCCTCCAGTGCCGACATTGCTGATTTCCTCCAAGCACAGGTTGCCTTCTAATCAGCTGAGCTTCTGCAAAACAATTGTCGAGAAGAATTGTACTTCTCTCCAGGTGCAGGACAGAACTTGATCACTTTTGTGCAATCACCAGATCTGTTGCATCCATGAGCAGCTTTCTCGTGTGAAGCAATTCCTCTCTGCAGATTTCCTTCTACCTAGTGCAGGTATCAATTTCCTTCTACCTGGCTCAGGTATTGACCTTGGTTTTTTGTGCACACTCTTTGTGCTCCTCTCTGCCCTCTTCTATGCTCTTTTTTGTGACAACCCTTAATTTTTCTCTGCACTATCTATTTCTTCAGCCATCTCCATGGATCTTCATTTTGCAGATCAACCATCCAGTCCATCTGCATGGCCTTCACCCATTTTCGTTTTTATCCATCGTATCTCTCAACATGATGCTGTTGCTTATGTCTTCTCCCCATGTTTGATCTGCTTCTCATGTTTTGGTTTCTCCTCCACACTGGTTCCTTATCAAATCCACTTCTTGTTCTTCCAGCAAACACATTTCTCCTCCTCTCATTTTCTTTTTTATTTTCTGTACTTAGACCTCTTATTTACCATTCCCTGCCACACAAACCTGCCTCTACATTTTCCCTTTCCTTTTCCTCTTTCATTTGTTTACAACAAACCCTTCCTCTTCTTCCCCAAACATGCCATAACTCTCCCTTCACCATTGCTGCCATCAGTCATTGATATCACCTTCTCTTCTTAACCGAACACCTGATATACTGGCATCATTTTATGTGGTCAGTTCAACATTTTTTTCTTCCTTCTTTTAAGTATTAGGCTTATCTCATACAACTTTGGGCCAGTGGTTGGGCTTGCTAGCCGAACGTATATACACCATCATGTTCCTTACCGATAGAGATCTTATATGAAATTGGAGATGCATGCCAAGCTATTTAGTAAATCTTATGTTAAATTTTTTCCTCCATCTATTTTACAATCAAACTATTTATCGATTTAATTTTATTTTAATAATTTGTAGCAAAAAATAGTGCTGGTGGGCAAGGTAATGATGATCCTTCAGAACCATTAGGAAGCTCTGATTTTACAGCTGATGCTTTATGTGTCTTGAATTGTCTCACAATTCTAACACGCTCAACACACAATTGCAATGTATTTAGCTACTATGGAGGGGTGCAAAAGATCACTGCACTTTTCAAAGGTACCTGAATTTAAATCTTTTGTTTCATTCTTATGTAGGCTCTTTATGTTAATTTTTGATGAATATTTCAATCCTTTTGATGACTCTTATTATCTTATAATTGTAGCTTACACTGCAGAACCTATTGCAATTATCTCAAATCTGATATTTCTCACTGCATCATAAATTTTTCAAGTACTTGGATATATATTGGTCTAAGAACCAAGTGATCTATACCACTTAGAACTTATACCAAGTTAAGGTCGTGGTATGTGCTTGTTGGAATCAAATTTCTCTGTGATCTAAAGGTCTTCAGTCCTCTCAAGGGTGTAAACATCTAATACATGTTTTACCTTAAGTTTGCAATTTTAAGTCGTATTTGCACCTTGCCTCAGTTGAGTACTATACAAATCCTATTTTCACAGCTCTTGAATTGGGAATATTATGTAACTGTCTCCTCCACTTAAAGTCTTTTTAATTATAAACTTCTGAGTTTGATTTTTCAATGAACTTTGTTGATGCCATTTTACATGTGTACTCTTTCTATTCTCTGTTGTGTTTCATTACTTTTTGTTTAATTGTTATTTCAATACTGAATTTGGTTACCTAAAATTTGAAACTTTAATGCTTGGGTTTTTATATATTCTCAGACCTGCTTCATTTCTAATATGTTTTTTTTTGTTCAGCTGCAGTTGTGAAGTTGAAAACTTTGACAAGTTCCCTTCCAGTAGATGAACACTTTTCAAATACCCTTCTGGAGAGGATAAGTTTCTTGCAAAAGATACTAGTACGTGTTGTTTCGATTATTTTTAGTTTCATGGAGTTGCATACTCAGAGAACTGGGAACATACAGACTGATATAATCAGGAAACATCCACGAGAATTTTCTTCTAGTGGTTCCAAGAAATTGTTCTGTGAGACGAGAATTATTTGGCAGCAAAAGGCAATTGTCATGGTGATTGAAGCAGGTGGTGTTAATTGGTTAGTAGGTAAGGTATGCTTTTCTTTAGTCTATTTGCTGGCATTGTCTTTCATTTGATTTGCATTTACTGCATTTTCCAAATTTAGTTTCCTGTTGTTTTATGTGTATTCAATTGTCAGCATTAGTGATTTGGTGCATTAGTTTTGCTGACTATGAATCATTTCATTCTCTCTTTTGAGAAGATGTAAATTATCTTTTTGTTTTCTAGCTTATTTATTTATCTTTGTTGTTCACTAGAGAATGTCAATAAATATGCTTTCTACTACCTATGAAAATTTCCCTTGTAAGCACTCCATCATTAATGAAGTTGGATCTGCTTGGAACATGACATATACCTCAACTCACTGATACATCAAGTTGCACTGTGCGGGGCTGTCATCTAAACAATTCAAACGATACCTAGTATCAAACCTCTCAGCTATCAGGATTCACTTGGTTAAACTCCTAAAACATTGGCTCTGTTGATGGTCGTTTCAAAGCTCTTTCGGCAGTGGAGTAAAATGTTGGATCTCCATAACTGACTTCACACCCATGATTTCTGCAGTGATGTAACATTCCTATATCTGACCTAGCTTGATTTTTGCCATTTAACAGCCAGAAACCAACAACTTCTTACAGTTTCATTTGTGACCACTGGGTGGGAAAGAATCTCAGGTAGATACCCATCACTCAACTTCTCTAGAGTAGCTGGATGCTTTTTGTTAACTGTGCTTATGCTATATAGACTAAAGTCTTCGAAATGCAAAATGAGTGGTGAATTGACTCGTACTTGTCTGGGATTGAGCATATGGATTAAATACACGTTGTGCAGCCACGTTGTTTCCTTGGTCTTTGTTCTTTCATTGTTTTCCTTTTCTGTTCACCTAGCTGAAATGCATTACACTTTATATTGCCTTGTTTTTATCTTATTAATTTATTGGTTCTAGGTTTTTCTTCCTTTATGAAATTATACATGCAAATATTTACTATTTCTTGTTTTCCCGTTTTATCTTGTTTTGTTTATGTAGATGGAATACAATAGTTTCTGCAATCGTGATTTATAGTACAAGATACATTTCAACTCATATTAAAACAGTCATATATATGAATAAAGATTTGAGAAAGTTGTGATGATTCAATTCAATTCAATATAATTCCTGATTTAAAATATTATGCCATGCCACCTGACAATCTAAAAGTACCATTCCAGTGTGTGTTCACACATACGAAATGCATCATCCCAAGAAACTATTTCAGTTGTCGGTCATGGTCTTGTCCAGCATGTGTGCTCATGATATGACAAAGGAAAGAATTAAGGAAGAGTAACTGAGAACATGGAAAATTCAAGTCTTACAGTAGCAGAGAATTTTAGACATAGTAGGTGAATAATGTACTAAATGGCAAGGAATGTTAGAAACAGTGTGTGAATAAGATACTAAAGATGCAGTGGTCAGAACAGAAGTGGGAGTGGTGGTTGGGGGTGGGAGCGACAGTCCCAACTGATGTGTGAGGGAGAAGAATATTGTTATAAATTTAGGACCCCTATACAGATATAGGGATTATATGATAATTATGTATATTATATTTTATCAGTAATATATATTAGTTCGGTTTTATAAATTGATATAATATATATAAGCAATATAATATAATATATAACTATTTCTTATATATAACTGTTATTTATTTATGTTTGTTATATATACTGATATATATTAATTGTTATTTATATACATGTGTTATATATAATCAATATATATCATAACAGTTTATATAATTGTTATTTATGTATATGTGTTATAATCTATAAGATAACTGTTATAATGTATATTAATATGTCTGTTATAATGTTATTTTTATATAAATAACAATATATAATTAACTGTTGATATAAGACTATTTAGTTATATATAAATAGCAGTTAAATATCTGCTGTAAGTTATGTATAAATAAATAGTTATTAAAGTCAATTATTTCCCTTAAGTTGTATATCAATAACATTTAATTATTATAAGTTCTATATCAGTTAATTTATAATTTATAATTGATATAATGGAATTATTTAATTATTATATTTATTAACAAATAAACTCCATCCATGGCAAATAAAATCCGCCGTGGCCAATCCCAAATTCGGATAAACGAGGAGAGTTGCGTTAGCTTGCTATCTAATGTTAAAACATAGACAAATGTTATGTATGTAATTATCAAATTATGCACTAATGCTAGATTGTTCCTCAGGAATGCAATGCCGGGTTCGATTGTAATGCATCTTTATGAGAATTTGTGTGTAGTGTTAATTATGTAAGATTTTTCACACCTTAGGTGGGATAAAAATATGTATTCCAAGAATATCGTTTGTCTTAGATTTTGAACATGGAATGTAGGAATATTCATTGGTAAATCAATGGATGTAGTTAATACAATAATTAAGAGAAGAATTAATATTTTGGATTTATAAGAGATAAAATGAGTAAAAAAGAAGACAAAGCTAATAAAGAATTTAGATTTTAAGATATGGTATACCGGAAAGAGTAAATTGCGAAATAGAGAAGGAATTATTATAGATAATTCGTTAAACGATAAAGTAATATTAGTAGTTATGAAGGGAGCAGAATTATAACTCTCAAGATAGTGGTAGAAAAAGAAAGTATTGATGTAATTAGAATATATGCATTTCAAGTAGGATTAGATGAAGATACTAAATATAGATTTTGGAAAACTTAGATGAGATAGTACAAAAAATTTTGATAAGCAAGATAATTTTACTAGGAGGAAAGAGATGATTTTAATATGAGAAGATCTGAATGAGTATGTATGTGTAAGAAATGAGTAATATGATAGAGTGCATGAAGGTTATAGTTTTAGAATAAGAAATGATTTGCGATAACATATGAACTTATAATAGCTAATACGCTTTTTAAGTAGAGAAAGACATCTAGTTAGTTTCAAAAGTGGGAATAATAATTACAAATTGACTTTCTTATAGCAAAGAAGAGAGAAAAATTTATAAAGCTCGTAAGGTTATTTGTGGAGAAAACTTAACCACTCAACACATGTTAGTGGTGTTAGATACACACCTCAAGAATAGTATCAGTAGAAGAAAAATGTGCATGATTACTAGGATCAAGTGGTGGAAGTTAAAGGATGGAAAATAAAATGTCTCTAAGGAGAGGGTAGGAACTCGTGTTACATGGCGACTCGAATACGATATGAGATAAGATGATGTTGCATTTGAAAATAGTAGCCAAGAGCGTACTTAGTGAATCAAGAGGATGGACATCTCCAAATAAAGTGGTGAAATGAGGAAGTATAGGAGTAATTGAATGAAAAAAAGCTTATATCTTATATAATTTATTGTGCACTTGTAAGAATGAATAAAACTTTAAAAAGTATGCAATAACCAAGAAAGAGATTAAGAAAGCGGTGAGTGAAGTCAAAAATAAGACTTTCAAATATTTATATCGACAATTTGATATAAAAAAATGAAACGCAACATCTATTGAATAGTAAGTGAGAGATAGGAAAATGAGAGATGCTATTCAAATAAGATGTAGTGAAGGAGCGATAGAACACATATTTTTATTAATTTTTTAATAAAGGTTTAGACACCAATGCATCTTAGGAAATTTGAGTAGGTTAGAGGAGTATAGAAATTTAAATTTTTATCATAGAATTCAAATTTCAGAAGTAGAATACATGTTAAATGAGATGAAAATGGAAAAACCATTAGGCCAAATTATATTCCAATCGAGAAATGGAAGTATCTTGGGAAGTAGGGTATTGTATAACTTACAAAGATGAATAAAATGCATAATTAGTGGAAGGTAAGTACTTTAGTCCCCTTATAAAAACAAAGGAGATGTAAATAATTATGTGAATTATAAGGATATTAAATTAATGAACCATAACCATACTGTGAAATTTTAGGAAAGAGTGATAGAAAAAAGATTAAGGGAATCAAGGTGAAAGAAAATCAATTTGAGTTTGTTGCTGAAATGTTTTGATCGAAGCTATACATCTCTTACATCTCCGACAATTGATTGAAAATATCAAGAAAAAAAGTAAGAGTTATATATGATATGTCTTAGAAAAAGTTCGACATAGTTCTGAGAAAAATTAGGTGGAGAATTCTAGACAAAAAGAATGTTAGTGTAGTGGATATTGAAACAATTAAAGATATGTATGAGAATGCAATAACAAGAGTGAGGACTCATGGATTAATCGAAGCTTACCAACGATTAGGTCTAAATCCATATATTTATACACTAGTTATGGATGGACTCATTGGACATATCTAAGACAAGTTTTCTATGTGACATGAGGAGTAAATGCTATGCTCAAAGTGTGATAGGAAACATTGGAATTCAAAGTTGTTAGACTTAATAGAGTAAAGATCGAATATATGAAATTTAAGTTTAATTTTATTAGATGTAGTAGGGAAATCGTTAGGATAGGAGATGAGAAGTTATATATAGGTGAGAGTTTAAATGTTTTAAGATTATTTTTGTAAAAGAATGGAAGGGTTGATAGAGATGTTTTATATTGAATTCTAACAGTATGGTGGAAATGAAGGAGAGCATTGTGTGTTCTGTGTTCCTAAAGTGCCTCATAAACTTAAAAATAAGTTTTATAAGACAATAGTTAGATTCACTATGTTATATGAAGCTAAATATTGGGATATGAAGCTACTGCATGAGCAAAAGATGAGAGTGAGATGAGGATGTTAAGGTGAATGTGCATACATATGAGGATGAACATGATAAAAATAAGAACATTAGAGAATAAAATTGGGGATGCACCTATGGATGGAAATCTTTGAGTGACACATTTAAGATAGTTGGATATGTACTTAGACAAATATCCCAGTTAGGCAATGCGTGGCCATGACAAATACACACTAATAAAGGAAGAGGAAAACTAAAGATGACTTACTTAGTAATAAAAAATAGGATAAAATTATTTAAATAGAGATGATGATATAGTAGGAGATTGAACACAATGACGTAAAAGGATCCATATATCCGATCCCATTTAGTGGGATAAAAGCTTGGTTGTTGTTGTATGTTTATTAATAAATAAAAATAATTTTGATTATTCTAACATGAGCATTTATAGTAAATATTAATAATTTTTTTTGTTAAAAAAATTAATACACACTTATATTTTAAAAAAATATCGAAATCGTATTGGCAAGGTACAATACTATACCAAAACCGTTTTCATAACTAAAACATTGGTATGACTCCAAATTTTAAACCTTGGTAAAATTTTAATCTCTTGAATAGAATAAATAATAATTTATACATTGTCATCAATATGTGATACATGAACCTATATTTTTTTGTTGGGATTAGTGAATCAATTTCATCTTGCTTGATTAATGATTTATTATTCTTAAATCTATATTATATTGCATTAAATATTTTGATTTGTAAAAATCATAAAAAAGAGGGAATGTGTTTACCCTATTCTATATTTTTTATAAGAAGCTTATAATTCATGGTTTTAAATTCATCAAAACAATTTATAAGTACTTGGTTGTTGGTATTTGAATTTACTAATTGGCCCTAACTTAATCCTTATTGTTTTTTCTTGTGTCTTTGTGATGATTAATGGGATTGTGTTTTTTTTTTGAAAAAAGATATTGAGTAATTAAGTGTTACTTTATTAATTAGGCAACTGATACATTGAGATAAGGGAATGAAAATATAGAAATATTGGAACCATGAGACATTTAGCACCCGACTATCTCTACCTAGCAATTCAGCCCAAAACCTAGTTACATGAAAACTAAGTTACACCAGCTAGACTCGAGATCTATCAATTCGTAGCAGTTTATAAGGGGCCTTCCTTGAAAAAGCTGGCAACCTCAGCTTCCATAGTGAGCGTTTGCTTCCAAGAACAAAGTACCTGAGCTCTATTCAATCTGTTGTCTTGGAAAACAGAATTTCATTGAGCAACCCACAAGTACATCCATGCCTCAATGAAAGTGTGGAGCATCCATCTACAGAGAAACAACTCTTACTAATGCCACAGACATACTCCCAGTCCATTGCAAGGAAAAGATTGGAAAAAGCCTGATCTATTCTTTTCTTGCAACTGGATATGAAAGGAAAATATGCGAGGTAGATTCATTCAAATGACTATGGCACATGACATAGGAATAGTTTAACAAAGCTATCCACTTTCTTTAAAATGGGTCAGGTTATAATTTTGACCTTGATCATGGAAAAGGAATGTCAAACTAAAGTTGGAGAGATTTATACCTCCCTGCTTGAGTAGAAGGTACATTGATTTCCTCAAAGATTTCCCATCTGTGGATCATCTACATGCAATACCAGGGAGGTGAAGGAGATTATGGAATACTTTGCGCTATCTGGATCAACAATATAAGCTTCAAACATGGAACACACTTACTAAAACAAAGTCCAAGAGTTGGTGAAGCTACGTCGAGTTGATTAAGGCAATACGCTTGATTCACAGTAAAAAAAATACTGGAATGGACCATTCTAACACCATGTGGTCATATCAATGACTGTGCTATATGTATAACTCAGCCCCTGTGGAAGTTCCTGTATTTGCTAAAAGCAAAAGTCTGGCCTGCCAAATGTACCTTAAAGATACGACCAAGCTTGATCTGGAGAGGCGATCTATTCTCTAGATGCAAAGTAGGCTGCAGAAACTATACATTTCCTCAAAATATACTCACATGATAGATGATAGATAGGACCACCACCATTTACACAAGAGAAGGGTTATACTCTCAAGTAGGGTCAAACGAATCGAATCGAGCCGAATAATATGAAAATATTGATATTCGAGTTCGAGCTTGAAAAATATATATGATATTCGAAGCTTGATTCAAAATTCAAAAATACAAATAATTTTGGCTCGAGCTCGATACAAAATAAAATTCGAGCTCGAGTTCAATTCTAATTGTTCGAAGCTTAATTTGGATATATTCGAATTATAATTTGAAATGACTTAGATTCAAATTCGGTTTGAATTGTTCAAACCTTAATTTGAATATATTTAAGTTAAAATTGTGTAAAAATAATTAGAATTCGATTCGTGTTCGGTTTGCAAGCAGCTCGTGAACAATCCAACCAAATAGTATAGGTTTGAATTCGGCTATTTCGGGTCGAATTCGATAATTTCGAATACGAATCGAATATATTTCTAGCTAGCTCGAAAAGCTCGCGAACCGGCTTGATTCATTTGCACCCCTACTCTCAAGCACTAATAATACCCAATCCTTCTGTAGATACTAGCCTGCATTCTGAATCCCACAAGGCCAGATTCTTGACAGATGAGACTGAGGACTATCAATGGTGCCAAAAGAACCCTTGTCGAATGGAGGCAAGTCTATGTCTGACCTATACTACAAGGAGCTAAATTGTGCAGGAATACATAATGAGTGAAATGATGAATGATGACACTATTTATCAAAGTGAATCTCCTTCCTAGACAAAAAAAAAAAAAATTCATCCAAGGTGTAAGCCGTGAAGAAACTCTCAAGACAAAACTATCCAGTGCTCTCTACTAGGTGTACTCATACAACGCTGGAAACCCAGAAAAGAAATCAGAAACTGCTGCAGAGGACATTTAGGCAACCACATCCACAGAAGAAGATTCCAAAAAAATAGTTTCTGCATGCATCCCAAGGTCCATGTCAGACACATTATCACCAAAAGGGAAGGCATCCACCTACCCTTTGCTCTGGATCATCCTTTGAGCTGATCCTTGCAGTGTGTCTTTGTTACCTTGCTCCACTGTCTCCCTTGTACCTCTGGAGTTCAGCCAATCTGGCAAGCCATAAATTGCAAACAATTGGATGGACATCTCTTATGCATGGTCTTATTGAGAATGAAATAGATGGAAGAATCACTACCAAAGATTTTGTTTGTGCAGTAGCATAAACTGATAGAAAACAATCCTCGCTGAGATCCCTCCCAAACCACTGGGACTGGAGATTAGAGAATGAAGCATTTCTGTTTGGTGACACTTGTAGAGCAGTGCCCTCCACTGCAAAAGCAACAAAACCCAAACCTTTGCAATTTCACTACTGCCTTATCGATGTCAATATAGGCTTCTAGAATCTCTTCTGAGTAAAATAAGCCCTAAGTACGCTTGTAGAGGTCCTCCAAGCTAGTTTTCCTATGAAGAGTTTGGCTGGGACAGATGGCTCATCCACTGCCTAAGAACCCACCTGAGAGCCGTTCCTCCTGGCTGAGGACCACCTGGCCCTGCCCCTTCTGTTTCCTGATACTCCTCTATAGGGTTGTGTTCTTGGCTGCAAGACCCTTTGCCTGCCCTCTAACCTATAAGGATTTTGTTAAGTGGATCCCTGTTCATTTATATGTTTCATAATCAAGAAACTGCTGATAGTTTCATTTATTAAAT
Source organism: Zingiber zerumbet (assembly GCA_037833815.1). Lineage (NCBI taxonomy): Eukaryota > Viridiplantae > Streptophyta > Magnoliopsida > Zingiberales > Zingiberaceae > Zingiber > Zingiber zerumbet. Next base: position 3,473 of record JBBMJZ010150346.1, on the reverse strand, counting down.
GCTATCTAATTTCATTTAATTATCTCCATGATTGAGAAACTGCTGATAGTTTCATGTTCAAATCTAAGTGGGAATCAACTTCTTTATTGATGCATTGTCAACTACACTCCTATTTTTCATTCCATGATACTTCTTTTACCTATATTGTTATTTAGAAAACTTCTTGTTTCATACTTCCTATTCTATGGTTCAGTCTCATTGCACCAATTGTATGGTTAGTTGGACTATCCTTCGAGAGATTAAATACAAATAATGTATGCTATCAATTCCTAAGTTTATATCATACTCAACCTAATTTTGGGTAGCATAGGAAGAAATCTCCAGTTCACAATGTGCAGATTATCATTGAAGATGCTTCCTTTCTTTATGCTTATTGCTTTTCAAACAATACCTTTTAAAATTAATCAAATCCGTGTTGCTATACTTCTGAGCATTTGCTCGATGCATTAGTCTACAAAGCATGCATTGGCGCTTGGCGTGATGATCATTTCATTCACTCTTATTTTGTGGTTTTGGTCATCTGAATTGACCGTTTGCAGAGCTTTTACGGGTTATTAGAAGGTTGAATTTGAAACAACAGTGGACTGACTTGTCCCTTAATTATTTGACTCTGGGAACTCTAAAGTCAGCACTCTGTGAAAATCCACGGGCCCAAAATCATTTTAGGAGCATTGGAGGACTTGATGTTTTGTTGGACGGGCTTGGACTTCCATCCAGCAATTTTTCCTTTTCAAACAAGATGATTCTTAGTGAAGATGATAGGTAGGTCCCTTGACAATGTTTTTTTTTTAATATGACAGTTTAAATGATTAATTTTTTTGTTTAATGCCTTGTACTGTACGAGATTATTGTTTTTGCTATATTCATGTGTGGTATACTATGAAGCTTTTATTTATTTATTTATTGCAAATCACTTTTACTTGGCAACCATGTGAGGTACCGAATCTTCTCCATGGATGCACCTAATCACTTAAATGAGGAAAAAAAATTCCTTCTTGTTTATTTCTAGAAAAAATTAATAGAACCTGATTTTCCCTTTTTGTTTCTAGATTTATTTTCATGATTATTTTCCTCTGTTCCATGGTATGTATAGGTATTCGGAAGCGAGGAAGGAAGGTAGCTTCATGTATTTGGCAATAAGTTAGTCTAGGAAAACTAGTGTCATAGATTCAATTAGGCATGTCTCTATATATATTGAGACAAGATACAAATACGTGGGACATTTTTGTTGAACTACCAGGCTAATATTTCTTCTAAAGTTGGAGCTTATGTATTAGTCATTCTTAATTTATTGTATAGCTAAATAAAATGAGCTCTCAAAAGCCAAGTGAAATTATAGAGTATATTGTTATACAGGAAAGGTATAAAGAGACAACCTTCTTTGAAAAATTGCATTGGTATCAATTTTAGTTAATTCAATTTTGTTAAATCAATATTAATCTTAATTAAATTAATTTTAATTTTTATTAATTTATTTCTTATTTTAATGATTTCCAATTCTGATTGAATCTTTTAATTAATTTACTTAGTTTTAACTAACTAAATCAATTATAACTTAATTTTAATTAATTCTCATTAATCTAATTAAATTTAATTAACCTAAGTAATTTTAATTTGTTTAATTAAATTAAAATTTAATATCTATTAAAATTAATTATGATAAATGTTAAATAATCTAATTATTTAAATCATACTGAAATTTAAATTAATTTTTTTGTTAATTTATTAATTTATGCCTAGAAATTAATTTAATTTAACTATTAAAATTAGTTAGTCAATTTAATAAAATTTCTAATTTTAATTTGTTAACTAACAAAAATCTATAATGCAATTTAATTAATAAAATTACATAAAATCAATTAGGTTAATTAATTATTTGTTTAAATTACTCTAACTAGATTAATTAAGCTTAATTTAAATTTAATTTATCTAATTTGATCAATTAATTTTTATCATTTAATTAAATAATATTATTTAAAAGGCGGTGCGGTTGAGGTCCGCTTCTCGCCTAGGCGACTGCCTCACCTGCTATTTAGAACACTGATCATGACCTGCACCTACTTGTGGATGACCCGAAAGGCTTGACCTAATGACTCAACAACTCGACGGCTGGACAAGTCGGATCGGATCAGCTAGAACCAACTCAGATTGACTTGGTAGCTTGGGATGGTGCCACGTTGGTACATCCTATTGACCTCGAGCCAGTCGAATATTGACGGTATCATGAGTCGCTCCTTCAAGTCGAATTGGTGGGTTGTAGTGTGTGAGACTCAATTAGAGTTTCTAAGTCAGTATGATATCAGAATGGGCTTGAGTAGTTAGGTTGATACGGTCAAATTGGTGAAGAGCTAGAGGAAAGCTTTCCCTAATAGTAGAACCAGAAGGGTGAAAGATTGAGCTGGGGAGGTTGACCACTAGTAGTAGAGTTAGAGGGGGAAAAGATACTTATTATATTCAACATTAAACAAATACAAATGAACTTGGTGTGAAGATGCCAACTCTACAGACTAGTTAGTCTAGAGAGATACCCATGGCGACCTATTTTGAGAAGGAGAAAATTTGAGGCGACCTGTCTAGAATAAGTGGATAAGTTGCTATCCTGTCCGAGATATATGATAAGTGGCGACCTTGTTCGAGACAGAGGAATATGAAACGACTTTGTTTGAGACAGCGGAGATAAGTGTCGATCTTATCCTAGACGACTCTGTCCAAGATAGAGGAGATAATTAGTGATCGAGACTAAGGAGATTAGTGGCGACTCTATTCGAGATAGAGCAAGATAAGGCGACTCTGTTTGAGATAGAGGAGATAAGTGATGACCGTGTCCGAGACAGAAGAGATAAGTGACAACTCTCTTCGAGATAGAGGAATATGAGGTGAAGCGTCCCTAGTTTTTTTTTTTTTTACAATTCATAAATGTAGCTGCGAATGCCACTTACCCATACTTCCATAATGGTTTCTTAGTACAAATAAAATTACATAGACGGTTCAAAAAAAAAACATAACTAAATGCGGAATTTAAATTGGATGGTCTTCGGGTTGTACTGCGCTTGTTCCGAACTAGCTCACTGATCAAGACCTCCTATCTCGTTCGTCTCATTGTCTGAAAAAAAGTTATAATCTGTGAGTCGAGGGACTCAACATCTTTAAAACGGTGTTATGCATTAGTTAGCGACTATAATCTAATGTATTAAGGGAAACCACATACAAGGTAACTTGGGATCTCCCTACTAGTATACTATGAACGTAAGTATAGGCATCTACATAGCATGGGAGCATAAACATAAGCATGGTAAATGACCTAGGCATAATGATAGACTTGATCATGAGCATGTACGTAAGCATAACATAAGCCTAAACATAAGCATACGAACAAACATAATCATGAGCATGTGCATAAACATATCATGAGCATAAACATAAGCATATGAACAATCATAATCATGAGCATGTACATGAGCTTAACATAAGCA
>JBBMJZ010150243.1:0-21075 GCA_037833815.1 Zingiber zerumbet | reverse complement strand
TAAGTTTGGGCTTCCGAAAAGGAAGGTGCACCTTGGTGATATGGATAGTACCATCTAACCTTTTAAGTCATACTTAAACAAAATCTCATAACTGGGGTATTATAGGGACGGTGAACCCATGAAGGGATAGGAACCAATTGTAGCCGAATCGCAATTACGATCTGGCCACAATTGGAAGTGGACCATCCCCTGGTCCATTTTTTTTGTGGACCAGGAGATCTTCTCTCGTGGGCCTGAAGCTACTTTTTTATAGTAATACTGAATATGTAAGTCAATGTATTAAATGGCTAACCAGAGCCCAATTCAGTCCAGTTTAATATATATAAATCAAGTTTGAAAGAAAAATAAATGTGACAAAGACAAGAACAGGCTAAAAATTGGGAATTTGTATAACTGATAGAACCTGTTTTTTTTTTCAAAATAAAAAAAAAATAAAACCAATATATACATAACCCAGTCGATCATGAAGGAGTTGGGGGACATACTTTGAGAAAACTGATCCAGGCTCGAATCCAAGTTATTGTTATCTAATTATATACTTCTATACAGCAGTTTATATACTGACATATACAGGCTTTATTATAAGTATTTTGTATATGCATTTAAATATATATATTGTATATATTTTAGTACATATAACTTTTTTATATCCTGAATAATTGTTTTTATATTAAGTTAATATTATATTTATAAAAGACAAAATTATTTTATAAAATAATTTTTCATGTTTGTCATGGCTTGCAAGAATCAACCCATTGAACCATCAAATTGCTGAACTTGGTTTAATATCTTGTCCAGTTTTGAGAAGATTGCTCAAAACTACTTGTATCAGATCTAATGTGATATAAAACAAAAGTTTAATGATGAATACTATGTTGAACTAGGAGCAGTCTCGAAGATGATTGACTGTCTGAGGGAGCAAAAAGTTAAACAACTAGAATTTAAGGGACAAGGCATAGTCCTTGATGTTTCATATTTGTATTTCTTATAAAGTCCATAAATAAATCAATCCCAACTTCAACATATATTGTAGGGGTGGGCAAGGATCAGGCCAAATTCTAGGAAAACCAAACCCTACATAAATTAAATCAATGTCAATAATAATAATAATAATAATAATAATAATAATATATCTATCTATATCAATATATATAAAACTCAAACTTGATGTTTTTTAGGTTGGGTTTTGGGATCTTTGATTTCTAGGGCATCGTAGGACTTGTTGAGATTGTTTGAGAATTTTGGTTCCTTTACAATTTCAAGACTTTACAAGTTTTCCCATAGATATTAAAACATGCTATAATTGCTATTTAGTGTATTACTTGTTATAGTACAAATACATTACTTAACATTATCTATGGAAATCGGTTCATGTTGGGTTTTTTTGGGCTATTTTCAAAAATCCAAAAACTAGACTGACCTTGAGATCGCCGATATCTAGCATCTAACCCTGGAACCCTGGACCATGATTTTTGGCTTGGGTTGGATATGCCAGCTTTTAGCCTACCCCAATTCCCAAGTATGTTGTGAAGTGACGAACAAAAATGAGATTCAAAATCAAATAGTATAAAAAAAAATAGAGAATGATAGAAGTTGAATTCTAAAACATCCATAAATATTATACATGAAAAACTCACCTTATACAAGTCAGCAGCAAACTTTTGAAGCTTCTGATTGAACTTTTCTTTAGGAAGTTCCAATAGGTCTTGCAATGAAGAGATGCCAATGTTGTTCAGGTGACTTAGAAGATCCTTATTCATACATGGCAACATCAACAATGATGATTCATTACCATACCACAAGCCCTGAATTAAATGGGTAAGAAATTAGATCCTTTCCATTGGTACAATATTGGAACAATCATACAGAAAAGAACGAGGAAACAGACATGAAGAAGAAAGATGATATGTGTGTGTGTGTGTGTGAGAGAGAGAGAGAGAGAAGCTTTGCCTTAATGACACAATCATAACAGACAATAGCCAATGAATTCTGGATATTTGGGTTTTAGCTGCATGGATCTTACAAAACCATCCTAGGAAGCAAAAAATTAAATAAATAAAAATAAAATAAAGGAAGATTGATTAAGGGTGGATAATGTAAATTCTGAAACATATAAATTTGTATATGGTTATTAACTTGTACACATTGATAATTCCTGTTAGAATAAATAATAAATCATGGTCTTGTACACCCCTGCTTGGACCACTTAGTGGCTGTCTAAATGGATTTGGAAAGAGACTGCACAATCCTCATATATGGCATATGCTTCTCCTGGTGAGAACTTAGTCACATGGGAAGCAAAAACAATATGTTCTTGCCTCTTCCAATTCATGGCTAACATCAAGTGAGGTAATGTATCTAGGTACAAGTTGGAGTTTTAATGCACCCATATGTTCCTATGACTAACAAGCTAATATCTACATCACTAACACCCTTATTTTGACAAGTGAAAAAACATATTCATGCTAAATTTTCATTTATTCAGTGTCATTGTGATAACTAATTGTTATATAATAAATTATATCACCTTTAATTTATTTTTTTTCATAATTTAATTTCAAAATTTAACAACTAATTGAGCTGAACCGAATAAATATTTTTGGGGGTCCATTTAACATTAGATTAGAGTGAGTTGGGTTGAGCTCATCGGATAGACATGGAGATTAGGTTCAAATTAATTCAAATTGAGCTCGATTTAAACTTAATTTGGTCAATTTAGAGCATTTAGGGCTGAACCAAATTTATTCTTTAGATAGGATGATCCTATCATATATGGTTGGATTTAGTAGAGTTTTTGAGATCTTAGGGTTATATATTCTTTTCTCTCCACTTCCCACATTCTTCCTCCTAAACCTTCTCTCTTCTTTCACTTCTCATTGCCAACCGCCTGGACCCTACTCTGCATGTAAACGATATCGACCAAAGCCATTCACAAGCAACTCCTCTTCCTCCCCTCTTCTCCAGCAAGTCAATACAGGGTTTTCTTTCCCTTATTTTGTCATTCCCTTCTTCCTGTTTCTTTATCTCTCACATGCTCCCTCCTGGTGTCACATTGCCCAGCCAGAGCGGGAAGCCATTAGCGAGGGCCAACCCTTTTCCCTTCTAGTGCCCATCCTTCCCTTTGCGGCACCCTGATTTTGTGACCCCCTAGTCTCCCCTGTTGCATGCATTGGTGATCAACCATCCCTTCATGGCAACATAGAGGCTGAGGCTCTCCTCCACTTTTGATTCCAAATTGAGCAAGCAAATCCAATCTTCTGGATCCGATAACAGACGGGGTTTGTTTAGATTGTGTAAGTGAATCTTGGATTCATCTGTTTGTGTGTGATTTCCTATCTTATCAAGTTGTGAATTTCCTTTTTCTTTGGGTTGATTTCAGTGGTAGACATTGTTCGTTGATTCCAATTTGGATCCATTGGCATTGCAAACTATGTTCAATTTTATTGTGGTGAGAGGGAGTTGTAGGTTTTTGTTACTTATACTGTTCAATGATTGTCTATCCTACATCTACATCCAATGGCTATTGATAGTTCATACTAGAAATCCAAGTTGTTACTCTTCACCATACCCTCTTTTCCCTCGGTTGGGAAGTAGTTAGGTAAGTAGTTGATTTTTTTTATATGCCTGTCTTATGGTTGTTTTGGTTTTAGTATTGATGTATTTCATCGTAGAAGGGAGTGTAAGAGTTCTTTTGTTATAGTTGTTGTATTTTACTTTAATTTGAGTCGTGATATAGTAAGCAGATCAAGATTAGATCCAATGATCTTGATTATTAGTAGATCCCTAAATTTATTGTCATGTTTAGTATCATCTTGAGCCTTGCTAATTGGTTCTTGTATGTTATTTGTATATAATCCTTCAAAATGAACACACTATCCTCATAGACTCCTAGTCTTCCTCCAATACATATTTGAGGTGGATAAATACATTTTTTGATAAATCCTTGTGCATAAATTAAAATAAAAGAGTATAACAATATGGTATAACAACATGTTACAAATGTTTTTTAAGAAGAGGATTAAAGGATGCTTAACTCATGAAATGGGTTCGTGATATAGGTCAGTTACTCAAACTAACAATATTATGTGAAATTTACAATATAATGTGCAAACTCAAAGTGGTATAACACTTGAATGTAAAAACTCTAAAGAGGGTAAATGACTATTACAAATGGTGGAATAAACACTAAAATATGAAAATATTAAACCTGGACATTTTATAGCTCCTGAATGCCCATAGCGTGGACACGTAAGATCAATATTCATTTTTACATATGCTGCTACATTGATTTACTTATTGTAAACAAATGTGAGATAACTAAGGTACATACAAAAATATATGCGCCATAATTAATAAGTATTTACTTAACTACATGCTTAAGTGGAACGTTAAAGCTGAAAAATCTATATTATTCATTTGGATTTTGGATTTCTAATCAAGATTATAATTCTTGCACATCTTTCTTATTTACATACTTAGCAATTTGTGGCTCCTTTGCATTTTTTTCTACCTCCAAGTTCACAATTTTCAAGTTCTAGTTAAGAGATTCTCTGACGTGTTGAAAATTCAGTTTAGGTTTCACTCTTCATGTTTTGTTTATCGTTTTTTTTTGTTTAACATTTTGTCATTGTACATTTTGTTGTACTTTTTCCAGTGTGTTGAAAACTCAATTTAGGTTTCAGGTACATGTTTTACTTATCATTCTTTCTGTTTAACATTTTGTTATTGCACATCTTGTTGTACTTTCTTTTAGTGAAAAGGTTACTTTTATTTAGCACCTTTCTTATACAAGATGGTTTTGTTTACATTTGTAAATTTCCCCTGCTACTTAGAAAGTAATAATATATATACTTTGCAAAACGGTATCTACTTGTTTTTGTTGTCATTTGGATCTGGATATTTTCTAACAAATTGTTATTAGGTGGGGGTATCTCCTACTACATGGAAGAATACAGGGATGTTGTGACACTATAATATTCCATTACCAAATTCAAACATCAACTTTATAATTAATTCTAAGATAGAATATTAGGGAATGCTAGAGCAGATAATAGAGTACTGGCATTTGTCCAGTGCGGGATTATATATATATATATATATATAAATTTATTGCTAGCATGTATACGGTGCATAGCACTCTTAACACCTCAAATTTGAATAATAAAATTTTCCCTTGCCACAGTCTTAAGAACCTCTGGGCTTATAAGAACGATATCAATTAAACTTATGGGAAAATGGAATGCTAGATATGTCAGCATAAAATTTCAGGCTATGAAACTACTGTTATTTTCTGTGTCTTACAAAATTTGAGTGAATATCAAGGTATTAATTGATGGAAAAATTAGAAATTCTACCTGCATAATCATTTGTAGAAGATGCATACAAGTCATTGTGCTTGAAAGCCATCCACTATTAGCAGATATATCTATCATTGCTTGGATGATACGTATACTCTGGTCAAGAACAGATTTTAAGTCTGTAACGTAGTCCGTGATTGGCAATTCAATGCGAGAGAAATGTGCCTGCATGCAGCAAGATAAAGCAAACACAAGCTAGTAATTAAATCATAGAATGCATATACAAGATTAAATCACTTCATTCCAATCTAAATAATTCCACTAACCTGGAACAGTAAATTTGCTTTGACATGTGGATCATCCAAACGCCGCTCATCCACCATGCATGGAACCTTTTCAGATAGTGCTTTATTGTGATTTTCCTAGAATTGTAGAAACAGTAGAAAGGTCAAATACTCAGATCCTTGGAAGATGAAGATGAATGAAGTGTTGCTGTGATTACATGGATATGACCTAATCATGACACCAAAAATCAACAGACATGTAAATTACCCAAGCACAAGACCAGTAGCAAAGTTGTATCATACTTGTGTATACAACTCAATACTAAGGCCACAAAGAATTAACAAATACATACTGAGTTTACATGGAAATAGATAGAAAAAACATTCTCTAGTAGATGCTAGTAAGCTTCTATCTCTACATACTCACATACTCATCTCCCCCTCTCCGTGGTCCCTCTTCGCCAGATCCATCTCAGCCCGTCAGACCGCTATCACACCCACCATATGCCTTTCTCAAAGGTACTCTCTCTCTCTCTCTCTCATCATTCCTCCCCTCCAATATTGGTGCTAAAGCGTGTTGATGTCGATTAACGGGTGGAACTATAAATTTCACTTGTGTCAATTGGCACAGCTCGACACCTCAATCTTTGGCTCAAGCTATTAGGAAAAGAATCAATCTATATACCTTTATCCTTAATAACTCAATGTGTAATCATTTTATTTAAAATGATTGAAATAATTTATCAAATGAGAGCGGCGAGTAATCAACTACACTAGCTAATAGATTGTTGCACCTATTTGCTTCCTCCCGTAGTGTTGCCATTCTAAGAAATTGTAATTTATCTTAAGAATTCATACAAAGAGAAATGAGAAAGTGCTACGTTGATGAATACCTCCAACGGAGTCACTCCTACAAAATCTTTTTGTAGCTTTGTACCTATGTTAAGAGCGTCTGCATCTTTTTAACAGTGGCCACGAAGGAGCATGGAGTTGCAGAGTGTGAACACATTATACATGACAATTTCAACATCCACACGAGGAAATTAAATGGCAACCCAAATGGAAGTGTTAAAACCAATAGAAAAGACGAAGATCACAATACATCAAGTTCACACTAACTTAGTGGAATTTTGTAGGAAAATATAAATCCACAACATTTGTCAAAAACAATCAAAAGGATAGAGTTGTTGAGGACACTATCTTCACTATCCAAGGTTAATTAGAAAAGGCTTGATATTTTCCCATCAAAAGAAATCAATTATTGGATATTCTAACAAAAAGGAATGAGCGGTGCATATTAGGGCCATGTTGAGCCATGTTGGATGGTTAAATTTTAGGCAAAGTGCAACTAAGAAACATTTTGTTGAAAAAAAAATTATTTGCTTAAAAGAAAATTTTCACATTCAACATGGACGTTCCAAAATTACCTAAGAATTGTTCATCTTAATGTGAATAGTTCATCTTAATCCCGTCACATTTTTCTATTGATCACATGTGGTTTAAGGTTTAAAATATTGAATCGTGCTAGAGTTTGAGTCTAGTCGGAACAATACAATTTTGGTATCGTATCATATTTTTTATACTAATTTAATTGAATTACTAATACTAACATGATTAACTTTGCTTAATATTAGTCACAACTTTTGACTAACTTTTTAATATATTAGATTGCTAATACATAATGCTTGCTTACATTTGTTGATTAATAAGATAATTAAATCACCTCTATTTTTAGAGTGAAATTTCTAAAAAATGTAACTTTAGACACTTGTAAACTATAAACTTCTTTCGTTTGATTTGCACAAATAATTTTGCAGATAGAACATTGGAATGAGCAAAAAGAAAATGAGACTCCTATTTTGATTTTGAAATTTGCTATCTTGAAGAAATTTTACATTTGAAGGTGTGAGAAACTTCTATTTTTTGTTAGAAATGAATGTATATTATTATAGGTTTATATAGCAGTATTTGAAATTTCTTAGTAAGTATTTACTAAAAACTCTGATCAGTCAATATCCCTTTGTTCCTTGTATTTTATTTGAAAAAACATAAAAAAGCCTCTTGGATATACTAAAGTAATTCAAAATTATGTAATCTAGTTCAACATATTTAATTGGGATAGAGTTATTTTTCGGAGGTTAAGAATTATATTTGATTCCCTAAGCTTCTTCCATACTTTCAATGCTTGATTTCTCTCCTCTGCCCCAATCTCTCTCACTCATCTACAATGTCCTCCTCTTGTTGCTGTCTGTCGTCATTGCAGCACCCATTGCCAAGTCTCTCCCGCTAAAGTAATCTTCTTCCCTTCAACGCCTTCTTCCTCTCCTTCACTTCGTTAGTCTCTCTTCTCCCTGACTTTCTCCTCTGTGTTTCCATGGTGACTTCTCTTCCTCAGCATCTCTTCTCTCTCTCCCTCTTTCTTTCCACTGTTAACTACCGCTCCAGTGTTGGAGTTGCTGCTTAAGTGTCTCGTTTACCAACCTATAGCGACACAAATAGCTTGGCAATTGAATCCATGGCATGGTTCTTAATCATACTCGAATGAAAGAGATTGCAAGTGCATACAGGCTTCCTGTGATGCAATGCAAATAGTAGCCTTCACCCAAAGAAGATAATTTCAGTGTAAAAAAAAACCTAACCATTATCTTTTTAATAAACAGTGAAATATTTCCAAGAATATTCTCAAAGATTATTAACTTCAAATTGATTGTTTTTTTATTATTCTTGGAGTATCTTATTTTATATTTTTGGAACTAAATTAATTGTCAGCTTTAAGCCGTGCCAAAACTTAAACCAAGCCACAATAGATATGCTATCACAACCATTGATCTTAATTATTTTTTCCACTAGCATACTATGCAAGAATGAAGAATCATTGTAAGCATCTTAGCATCCAACAAGTAAACCCTAAAGAAAAAAAGGTGATAAGTGCTTGAAGCTACGGATGAGTGCCCTTTGTCATACCAATGCACAAATTGGAAATTAAGAGTGGTTCAAAGCACCAATAGTTCAAGACTGATGTGTCAGATTATTTCACATTTTATGTATCTATTCAACAAAAGAAACTAGCAGGGGGAAAATATAACAAAAATTTCTAGACAAGATCTACTAAAACAGAGTGATGAAGATGCAGGGCAGACCTCATTATGACGTACAGGAAGCTCATCAAATTCAGATGCTGCAGAAAGAATACCCAGAAATGTCTAGAATTTTTTTTGTCAGCAGTAGGTAAATATTAAAATTTCTCCAATTACAAGGAAAATGTAAATAAGATCATGTAATAGTTTCCTTACTTCAAGTGAAGTATCAGGGCCTATGTTTGCTCCAAACATAGAAACTGTTCTGTAGCTTAGATAATATTGAGATGCAATGGAACCCAACATCAAAGGCTCCACCGAATTTTCATTTATCTTGATGCAACCACTATCCTCAAGAACTTCAAATGTATTTAATACTAAGCTGTGGGATAAAGTTATAAACAAGTTGAATGCCAAAAAAATGGAAAATAAGATTGTGACATTTAGCTATTGATGGATACCTTGAGAGAAAAGAATTCAAAGTATCGGCGCTAGCATCTTCCAATCCATAGTAAGAAGGATTCAAAACCTGTCATGGAAGTTTAGGTTTTTAATGAGTTGGAAAAACAAAACAAGCATAATTTAAGTAATTTCAGTTAATGTTGATCTTTTCATCACAAAAGTTCATCATAAATGAGCCCTAAACACATTCGTAGTTTCTGAGTCGAGTAGTGTTATCTTGACCTCTCCAATTTACAATTTGCTATTCTTCTATGAAGAAATGTCCATTATCAATAAGGTGTTCAAAAGTGTAATTCTGGAATTTTTTACCGTCCACTTCACACTATATTTATTTATTCCATTGCTAAAGTACTAAATTCAAGTTATAATAAAATAATATATAATGCTAACTTAATAGGGAAACTTATGTTTAGGGATACTATAACTAGCAGATTAGAATATTAAATTTTTAAACAAAAAAATGATTAATTAAATTAGTTGATCACTTATCTGAAAGTATGAAATATAAGGAAGCAGCTAGGTCTAATCTAGAGCTATATTCTTGCACTGAGCTCTATCTAAGGAGAAGCTTAAGTGAGGGTGTCACGTTTAGAGAGATAAACTCTCCCTTCTCTCTAGGGAGAAGTCGATGGCAAACCATTCTGGAGATCTGGATGGCACAAGCGCTCATATCCTTTGGGTTCTAATCAAGAAGGTGGGTTCATGATTAGCTTCCTTGTACCACATCTTCTCTGAGTGAGATCTTCTCGCGTGGGGAAGGAGGTATCCCTTGGAAGTTAAGATATCTCAGAATTGGATATTTGAAGTTTTGTAATCATCTAGGAAGAAAGCTCCTCCTGTCACTCAGAATTGGTTCATCTGGGCAGGGTTCTTGTGGGTGGTGAACCATGGATAATCATCCCCTCGGACGCCAGTGACAACTCCTGCCAGTGCTGGACTGAGGAAGAAAGCTGACGTGGGCAGGTGATGTGGAAGATGAGGCTGACGTGTCTTGTGTAACCCAATCAGTGGCTACATTGGATCCTTGTGGCTGGATTTCGCACAAGGAAATCCTCGTTAGCAGATTTATTTGGAAAGCTAGCAGTTTCTCTCCTTTTATTTCTGGATTTGGGAGGGCAGATCTTGGTTATCTTTGGAAACAATCAATTCTATCCATAAAGGCTTTCATATCCAATTTTGATTTTCCTTCACTTAAACGGCAAGTTTCAGAATTATTGGATATTCCATCCGGATTTGGAAAGGTGCAGAATTTGCCACAACATTCCAAAGTTGCCAACCTACCAAATCTGATGTGACGCAAGGGGCAGTAAGCAACAGGGAGCCATGCTGCGGTGGCTCCTCCATCGAGGACAGTAACCGTACCTCTTCCTCTTCCTCAACCTATTGCACAAGCTGATGGTGAATCGGGTCAGGTTGATGATAGGCCACAACTACAAGAGAAAGCGGCACCGGCGGTGTTACAAACCGGAGTGACATCAACTGAATCACCGGAAGAAGATGGGCATCCGGTGGTATCACAGGCTCAGGGGATGGATGGGAGACCTAAGGAGTCAAGAAGATGGGCTAATCTTTTCTCCTCAAATAGGTTATTTGCCCAAGATAATGCCCTCCAGTACATGTTTTCTGAAAATAAGGAACGAGTGACACTGGAGGATAAAGATGTTGACACAATCAAGACGACGATGGGAGATTGTTTGGTAGGGAGGTTCGTTGCTTGTTTCCCGGCTTGGCCCATGATCAAAGTCATTGCAAAGTGTTGGAACATCAAATATGACATAAATGTCCACAAAACTATGTGGTTGATCTTCAAATTTCAATCTGCAGAGGTCATGCAAGGGGGGCCTTATGTTGCATTCGGTTGTCCTTTGTACCTGAAACCACTTCTGACAAGGTTCTTCCGCTCCAGAGATTACCTGTGTGGGTACAAATATTTAATTTACCACTAGAATGTTGGACCATTCGTGCCCTAAGCAAGTTAGCTTCAATGATTGGCTGATCATTATTCACTGATCAAATGGCGCGTCAACGTAATTGAATCAACTATATGAACCACCGGATACAATCACAAAGGAACCACCGGATACAATCCCTACAATCCTCCTTGGAGGCATGGAGGTAGATCTTCCCTTTTTCTTTGAATCCAAATTCAAATTTTGTTTAAACTGCCATCACATGGGACATTACCAAAATCAATGCAGAGTTGCCACTGAAATCCAATCAGCATCACATGTTAATTCAACATTCGGGGACTGTGATAACATGGCAGCAACATCCACACTGGATGGAAGGTTTGAGTAGACAAGCACTGGTACAAGGACCTACTGATTTTGCTAAACAATCTGGGTTCCACTAGGAAAGGAGCTTGCTGTCCATCATCAGCAACCAAATACATTGGTAGGCAAGGAGAGTATTGTACAGAGAGATGATGACTCAATGTGCCCTAAGATGATTGAGAATGCAAAGGTGTTAATCACTGCAGAAAATCCAATGAACACTCATCATCCAATTCTGGCAATACCAAAGGCTATGAGTCAAGTTAATGAACAACCGGCTTTGCAGATAGGTGTGGGAGTTGCTTCTCATTAGGTTGTTCAGAAGGGTAAGGACCTTTGCAAGGGGACAACGGGAAATGGGAGTCCAACATCGGAGGAGATGCTATAGAAGACAAAACCAGATTCCCATGGTGCAACAAAATAGGCTGCTAGAAAATGTTACTGCCTCCCTGTTCCGGAGGGAACTTAGAAAACATATCTTCCAGTTACTCACACAAAGTAAAGGCCCTAGCGATAGAGGTTGAAGTAAGGGAGGAGGAGAGACCGAGGGCCATGGCTGGCTCATCGCGTCAGGTAGTACAAATAGAGGGTTGCAGCATACACATACCTCTGGACGGCATAAGCCATTTCAGGCCGCATGAAGATCGGTTCTTGGAACATTTGAGGCCTTAATAAAGGCTTCAAGCAAAAGGGGGTGAAGGGTGAAGTCCCTCTTTTGCAGTGCGAAGTTATGTATATTGGGTGTGTTGGAGACAAAAATATTGGATGAGGGATATCAAAAGTTGAAGTTACGCCGGTTCCAACATCTACAAGTGAAACAACAAGACAACCAAGGGAGAAGGAGCCGTATACTACTCATTTGGGACGACCAGAGGGTTGATTTGGAGGAGATGGAGTGGCATGAGCAATTTGTTCTCTGTGAGGTCCGTTGCAGGACGTCTCTTAAGTTCATTGCGATCACATTTATCTATGGTCAGATTACCATGGTGGGGAGGAAGGTGTTGTGGGAAAGGCTTCAGCACATTTCAACAGATATGGGAATGCCATGGTTGGTCCTTGGGGATTTTAATTCTTACTTAATGGCTGAGGACAAGTGTGGGGGATTACCGGTCACCTACTAGTAATGCTAGGAGACAGAAGATGTCTACCTACTAGCAATGCTAGGAGACTTTGGGCGAGTCTTCAAAGGAGGCCCTCTCTTGATTAAATCAAGACACCTTGCAATGTTGGCTTTGATACACTTTGTATGGAGATCTAGGAACAGTTGCATCTTTGATGAGGGACAATTGGAGAGATAAATTTTTTAGAAATGTACAAATCCATGTTTACTGGACTTTGGGAGTGTTTTCTGATTTGATACTGATTTCAAGGTATTGTAGCTTGGTCTTGCTTTGATATATATATTTTACTTATCCAAAAAAGGAGAAGCTTAAACAAAACAACTGATGGTGATGATTATGAATATTTTTTAAGATTAACTGTAGATTGGGCATGGAGTGAACTAGCCCAAGACCATATTGAATAAATTAACCTAATGGTGTTATATTTAACTGCTGACAGTAATAAGATATAAATACAATGTGACATGGCTAGTGGTTAGCTTTGATGAAGCACCCCATGATGAATTTGTGTGCATGAGCAGATTAGATTCTGATGGTCTCTTCCTTTCAACTAAATATCAAGATGTAAGATTACTGAAAGGGAGCATAAGTGACACACTAAGCAATACGATGGGATATATGGGGCTCAAGCTCCCAGCTGAGCTCATTGAGTTGCGGGGCAAACAACCTAGCTATTCTGTGGGGACAATCTGAACACAAAAGTGATTTTCAATTAGAGCTTCATATGGGTTACCCTGCCCCCAACTGATTTCACAACCCCAACCCATTTGTTAAGGCCTAAGCTTCATAGTATGTACTATTAAGTTCTAGGATAACATAGGATATTATCTAGTCTTAACATTTGATCTAGGATGGGTAATTTCTTATTAGTTTATCATTTCCTTTCAAAACAATAGTTTGTGTGTGTTTAGTTGGCTCATATGCTAGATTAAAGCCATAAATATAGATATTTTCATAACATAATCAAACAGATTAATCTGATTGATTTTCAATTCAAAACTACACCTTTTGGCCAAATTAGTACTCAAGTAGGTGAAGTCATTGCTTAAAAATCTACTTCTCAACTTAACCACCAGATTTTGTTTCTGGCTCTTCCATGAGAGCAGTTGGCATCAAGAAATATACCAGTAGATTTCTAAATCTAAATAACCTAATCATTTCTACAAGACCTTTGTCTTGATAAAAAAATTTCTTTCTAAAGTTCTATTCAATGGACTTGGATTCATAGAGATGACTTTCAAAGGGAGGTCTCAGGAAAAGTCTAAAATCAACAAGCATGCAGAGACGAACATGCATGCAGAGTGTTCGACAAGAAAGGCCAGGTCCTGAGATGAGTTTCTCGAACAAGGAAGCTGAAGTGCATTACGGTGGCTCTAATACCATGTTAGGAGTAAACCCAGCTAGTCCCCTCTACCTATACTTATGATTCATCTTTTATAACTTTTTCGCCCTATACTATATGGTATTTGTAATCAGATCAAAAACAATCAGCATTTGAAGAAAAAAAACAAATGAAAAAAAAAGACTGTTGAAACACCAAGATCCATACCCTAACAAACACTTGTACCGAAGTTCAATTAACAAACACTTGTACCGAAGTCCCAGCAATTAATGTTTTCAAAGTAGCTTGATTTTTATATGGATCAATTGAGTTGGATGGACAGCGGTTAAGGCCAATTCTATTTAATCTAAAAATCATAAATCAATTGATATTTTGTTCCTTATATATAGGATTTTAACGAGGTCAAAGAACAATGTTTAAAATCTCAACCCCATTCAGAGTTTTGGCCAAAGACCAGAACCATATTGTTTATTGTTTCAAAACATTGTAGTTCTGTGAGGCAGGAGGAGCTCACGGACTTAGGCAAGGGTTGTAGATGACATTTAACAACGAAAGATGCTTGGGATCAGTAAAGAATCACATCCAAAAGGTGGAAGATACTTAGGCTCGGGGAAGGGCCACAGATGCATGACAGAAGACAATACAGGGTCAAGGAACAGTGAACGATATTCGACCTTGTGGAAGGGTTGTGAACGACAATCGAAGAAGATGCTTGTGATGATGGCAGAATAACATAAGGAGTTTTATCTCAAGTATTGAGGTATTAGAGCTTCTTGCATGTCAGTTAGTAAGCAAAATGAAAATTTTGCCTTGTCTCAACTAACATGGCTAGAGATTTGAAACACCATCATTAACTTTACTAAATTCATGCAACTTTTGACTTGGCATCATCTAACTGAAAAACAAGTGCAAGAAAAAAAAAGTCCAGTTCCTAACTTGGATATACAAATTCATATCAGATCCAATCCACCCCAAGTAAAAAACAAAAAAGAGAAAATTCATATTTGAACAGATGATCACAGATAAGGCTAGACTACAACATACTGAAATAATTTAGAAATGAAGAGTTACCATATGTCAGCACAGGTCATCATGGAATCTTACTATTAAAACACAAGCAATAGATGAGAAGGCACAATCGACTGGTAAAAATTGATAATTCTAGTGTAAATTAAAAACACTTCTCCCAAATTCATGTTGAAGATACAAATTGGTGAAATGCATGCAAAATAAAAAGACCAATATGGTAGAAAATAATAAAGCAAGAAGAAATGGAAAAATAGTAGACATAGCTTAAGCAGTCTAGTTGACAGTTTAGCTATTTAATGAAAGGAGTCAAATTACATAGAAGATTCATTGCTGATTAAAGTGATAACAACATGCATTCTATCGGTATTTTTGCGGCGTGTGTGTGTGTTCCAAAGAGAATAGAAGCAAAGGCTCTATATGTTAAAGAGAATGGTACAAACAAAGAATGCAAGCAATTGTTTTCAGAGTTTCTAGCAACAAAAAGTTATACCAGTCTACGAAATAGAAAAGTCCATGTGAGATAATGAACTGCATCCTCTTTATGGCTGATTGTACCCGAAACAACCTCTGCGTTAATATGGTCATGCAAATGTTCCCGCAGATTACTTTCGACAGGGAATGGTTCATAAAGAAACTGCCGCAATCAAACAAAATGTCATATCCGAACTTTTAACAATGTTCATCAGATTTGAATAGTAACAAAATTAACCTTCTTATAGAAGCTTTTCTTTGGTTCATGGACAAGGATTACAGCCTTTCCATGCTGATCATATTGTGGACGACCAGCACGGCCCATCATTTGTAATATATCAGTTATAGGGAAATCAACATATCTCTTGGCTTTTCCATCATAGTATTCAGTCCCCTGTTACCAACACAAATGTAATGAGCAAAGGCTGTGTGTATACAGTTTCTAAAACAAAAAATAACCTAACCTTTATGATAACCAGATGAGCAGGCAAATTAACACCCCATGCTAATGTGCTTGTACATACAAGAATCTGTGAATGTATAAACATAAGTTTTTGAGGATTTAGCTAGAACAGTGTAATGGAGATAAGAATCAAAATTATTGAAGACAATACTACCTGAATCTTGTTATTAGAAAAGAGTTCTTCAACCAATGATCTGTCTCGATCATTCAGACCAGCATGATGCAATCCAATTCCAAACTGTAATGTATGTCTCAAGTTGTTGTCAGTAATTTGCGAGAGAATCATTTCAAGTGATTCTTCTGGCATGTTAAGAAATTTCCTTGGACTTTCATCTGATGCAGCAAGCTAGGATTGAAAATTATAGCAAGTGAATGACTGGTAAAAACATGAAACACTACCTGAGTGGAAATAAATATGTCCTACCTGAATGAGATCAAGTGCA
Source organism: Zingiber zerumbet (assembly GCA_037833815.1). Lineage (NCBI taxonomy): Eukaryota > Viridiplantae > Streptophyta > Magnoliopsida > Zingiberales > Zingiberaceae > Zingiber > Zingiber zerumbet. Next base: position 4,813 of record JBBMJZ010150243.1, on the reverse strand, counting down.
GTAAGTCTTGTCTGGCGACGAGAAGAGACAAAAATAAGAACTGGTTTTGTAGGTGAATGGGTGCATATTGCAGCATATGCTGGTTTGTTCATGCTGTTCATCCTCGGACAGTAAAACTTCCCAGGGTATCCCTGTTTGAAGAGCCGTTCTAAAATTATTAATCAACAAATTGGATTTAAACATAAGACTCCCATACCAGACCACATTAATGCTGTTCATTTCAGTTCAAACAAGGGGTCAGTTTTGAGCAAAGTCTAAAACCTCAAGCTCTTCTGGTCAAGATGAGTAAAAACTTTTCATTCAACCCGCAGACCGACACACGAGATTGACAATATGGCGAGGCGGTGAGCAGTCACGAGCACAGCTTCCTTCATTAACACACTTTTCTTTGTGGCTTCCTCCTCCACATTGAGGAACCTTCTCTGCATTGTACGTCCTCCTGCTTGACAGAAGTCGCAATGCAAACTCTTTGCCGACAACATCTAAGCTGAACCCTTCTCCTCCACGTTGAAACAAACCCTAGCAGTCTAGCTTCCTCCTCCAGCATCAACTAGCTTCCACCACTCTAGATAAGCTCGTCTCCTGCTCTTCGTCTTCCTCTTCCTCTTAGCACAGCCATTTCTTCCTCCTCTTCTTCCTCTTCCTCTAAGACCGCCATTTCTTCCTCTTCCTCTAAAACTGGCACCCTCTTCTCCTTTGCCACACCTCTGAGTCTCTGACACCAATACTTGCTCCTACTGTTTTTCTTCCTCCAACACTAGCACATCTTTCTCCTCCAGCACACCTCCAATATTGATAGTGACATAGGTGGCACCATCTCGAGTTGGTCAGAGACCAAAACTCTAGTTCATTAGAGACGAGACTTTGCACGTTAAAAAAATGAATATCAGTCGGAAAAGATAAGTGCATCCAATTATACCTTCATAACCTAGCAATATGAATGATAAAACTCAAGAAAAATAAACTTCACACAATTATGAGGTAAAGAGATAACTAAGATATAATGAAGTAATCTGAGAGCATGGAATCAAATTGATGACCCATGTAAGAGGCAAAGTAAAAAAGCTACAGAAGCAATTAGGAGGTCTTGCCTGTATGTGAACTTCAAGAGGTACAGGTCGAACACTAGGTTTGAAATTGAATAGACCATTCTCTTCAACACCCAGCCAGCTAGCTAAATCACTGCAGAAAAGAAAAAGAAAAGAAACTCATCAGAGAAAATTTTAAGACCAAAAAGTTGAGGAGAAAGGAAGTATTATCATACATTTAGCTGACAAACATGGGATAAAAAGAAATCCGCTAAGAAAAATAGGTCATTCTTGATATTTCAGGTTCATGTAAGGAAAGTCACCACAATCAGAAAGAGATGTGAAATGCATGTTAACTTCCAACCTACAATAGAAAGTATTATAAAGGTCCATGATAAAACTTTCTATTTTACTCTTCTTTCTGGTTCAATAAAAGGCATATAACATAGTCATCTAGGCTCCAGCAATGCATGACAATGGATTCAAGAAGCAATGACATCGAAGTCATAGCAATGCTACAAATGTGGCTGTGCATAGAGAGAAATTCCACAAGAGTCACCACCTCTCCAAGAGTTATGTTGCATGTTATGTTGAATGTTTTCCATCTCATCCTCCTGTGATTGTTCCACAATAGACAACAGAGTTCCCATGCAAGCCATGGTGACAAAACCACCCCTCAATTTGTGGTTTCTCCATTGGAACACTCAATCACCTCACACACTAGCCAACTCGCACTCCAATAGGACACATGTTGACAACCCCCACTCAAGTGATGAACTTGTCAAAGAGCTAAGTACCTGCATTCTTTCACAAGCATTGTCGAGTGACGACTAGTCAATGATTGATGATTTCTTCCCAAACCATTAATCTATTAACTGATTCGTGGAAAAAGACCTAGTATTCTATAGTGATTGATTCATAGATAGATAAAAAAGAACGTATAATGAACTTGTGTGTGATCTGAACTAGTAACAAAGAGAAACAAAGCATCAACAGATCTAGCAATTGTAGGACAATTGTAGAAAATAAAAAAATATATCATTAAACTTTTGGCATGATGGGGCACTTCTCTAAAAGGATAATATTATAAAATAAAATACTAAGATATTTGCTACTTCCTTTCATTCATTTCAAAGCTCATCGACAAAAGAATAGCTAATATTTGAATTTTCTTTAGATGGATGCCTGCATTAAGAGGGATGAATTAAAATATTTTGTTAATATCTATTGTAAGAGGACTGTTACATGCTATATATAGGGTTCAACTCCCGGTGCACAAAGCTCCTGCCATGCGGGGTCCCAGGGAAGGATCCATTATACGCAGCCTTACCCTGCTCTTTACAAGAGGTTGTTTCCAGGATTTGAATCCGTGACCTTTTGGTCACATGGCAACAACTTTACCGTTGCGCCAAGGCTCCCCTTCTAAAACATTCAATTTAAGACTAAACCCAATATTCAAAACGAATGACTTATAATAACTCCAACACTCTCTTCAAACTTGTTACACAAACTAAAAAATATCTCACATGGAAATAAAATTGGCTAAGATATGAGAAAGCAGGTAGGTGCCAATTCCTTAAAGAGAGAATGAGGGAACAAGCTGGGTCTCTAATGAACGTCTCCTTGCAATGGCATTAACAACACACAACGGATTGATCAAAAGATAGAGAATGGACAAATGAGGATTTTGGAAACAGCAAAGAGAATAAGTCAAAGCCCTAGGAGACAATCTCTGAAGTTGGCTACTCCTTGCAGAAGCATAGACAACATGAGTCAAACATTCAAAAGGAGAGAATAAAAAAACTCAACAACAAATCAGGTCAATGATTGAAGGTTGTTCATTAAGTAGATAATGGAAGACAATGAAGAAAGTTAGGAAGAAAGAAATCTGGCAAAATATACTGAAGGAAGGCATGAAAGATGCAAATCTATTAGAAGATAGATTCAAGGCAGAGAGCCAGAACTTGTGCTGCAAGAAATTTGTGGCTGCTGAAACTATATAGACTCTACTGAAATAGCGCAAGGCAAACTGTGTTGCAAGAAGTAGATTTCACAAAAAAAGAAAATGGCTACTAGAGTGGGTGCAAGAATTATTACCACTTGGATGCCATACTTCATGACACATTGATGTATGTGTTTCATACGTGATTTTTAGTATTATTTTACATACATTCTGTGTCATCTCAAGCATATTTTGCATACTCACATCTTTTTACTATTTTCACACTTCTTGTTCGGAAAATTGTTCTTTGCATGTTTTTGTTGATAGGATGCAAATTCGAAGCAAATACGAAGTTAAAAAGCCTTGATACAAGAGCTCACAGTAAGGAACACCCTCTAGCCTTGTCCCATGACACGGGTGTGTTCCTCCAAATGAAATTAGACGCAAACGGAGTAAAAACGGAATCCACAGCCTCCGACACAACCTCCCCATGCCCCAGGCACGTCTGTATCTGAAAATCTTGATTCTGCCATGGTTGTGTCATTCTGTCCTGAGGCAGCCCAAGCAGCAAATCAAACATCAAACGGGCATAACTTTTAGCTTGAGTCGTGCCACGAGGCCTACGACCTATCAAATTGAAGATAATTTCAAGATCTACAAGTTTTGTTCAAGGTTGAACCTATAAAAACCTAATCTAAGGGCCAAAAACCTCGATTTGGCAGCGCCTCGATGATTTAGGCAAGGTCTAACAGATTTGGAAGTCTTGGGGAAGCTATAGAAGAACCAATGAAATTCTTTTTAGGGAATTTGGGATTTGAGGCTCCACCCTCTTCTCTTGGAGGAGGGTTTCATTCCAAGAGCCGTCGAAGCGATCCGTCCACTAATTGGAGCTTGGAGTTCCTTCCAAGGACTGACAATCATCTCACTAAACTTTCTCTTCTCCTCTTTCCCTGTTTAGAGTTGTTAGATGCTTTCATTCATATCTTCCAGTTGTAACTCCATCTCTATGGAGTAGTTCTCAAAATTCTATGATACGGGAGTAGCCCAATGGAATTGTTGACATTTGAGTATTTGTTTAACTTTCTCTATTGCATGACATGTTTATTCCATGATCCGGCTTTATTGCACATACACGATTATGACACTAATCTACACCTTCATATCTTACGGGACGTAGGGAAGGACCGAAAGATGAACCCAAATCTCCAACCCATAAATGACCGAGACGTGGGGAGTCGACTATGAAAGTAAGTCAGAACCCAAACAGGGAAACCATTGGCTATCACAGAGCTCAATGGGTTTGCCCCGATTCAGCATCACGAAGTACAAGAGGGAAACTAGGGGATCATGGGGCATCATGACAATAATCTCCCCGAGAAAACGGTGATACTAGCAATGTCGCCTTGAAAGTAAGCTTCATGTTTGGGTAAGCACGTCAATATAATTCCAAAAGTCTATATTGGTATCTCGAAATAGACCCCTTGCATGAGAACAAACATAGAGATAGGAAAGTAGAGGATACTTAGGATGTCAATCATCGCGGTGAAACTGAAATCCTAGGATCATTCCCCCAATTTCGGCTTTCACCCTCGACTTCTTGCATGTTGTGCTCTCTCTCTCTCTCTCTCTCTCTCTCTCTTCGACTCACACAACCTGCGATTCTCTAGATAACCTGTTCCACTAATCCGATCAATACTAGATTTTACAGTCCTCATGTTTTTTATTACTTAACAACGACCGTGCACTTGCAGTTGTAACACATTAAGTTTTTGGCATCGTTCAAGATTGATATTGATTGGATAGTAGTTTGGTTAATCTAAATTTCTTTATTTCTTTCTTACTA
>JBBMJZ010149949.1:0-21096 GCA_037833815.1 Zingiber zerumbet | reverse complement strand
CAGCCAGGAGTCCGAAACTACGTCACCGCAAGCTCACGGCCAGGTCGTCACAAGTTCTTTGCTTTTCCTTTTTCTTCCTGCAGTTCGCTTCTTTTCCTCTACTCGTTAAACCTTACCAAATTGACTAACCCAACCTGTTAAGCTGAAGCAAGCTCACCGACATGGCCGAGCCACGAGCCTATAACTAAATCACCACAAGCTCATGGCTAGCTCGTTAAACCTTACCCAATCGACTAACACCAACTGGTTAAGCTGAAGCATTCATTACCTGCTGTAAACAAATGCTACAGGTAAACTCTTACATTTTGGAGGCTTACAGAGCTGGCAATTCAAGGAGTTGATTAATTAAAGTGTCAGGCAACTCTCATGCTTGCTGCGACATGAACAAGGGAATAGCATTTTAAGTGTTGGCAGCGAGATGTTAAGCATGAGGAGGCCAAAGCTTGGTGTCTTGTGTGGTATCCATGACGGCAGGCGGAAGCCACTGCCACATAGCCATGCCAGGGTAAGCCGCGAAGTGTGCTGGCTTGTTTGGAGGGGCCTGGACACAAGGCGGAGCAAATGCAGCTGGGGCGGTGGCAGCATCAGGATGGAATGCTAGTGGATGAGGGATGTAGCTCGCTGGAGGCATGCTCATAGCCTTGATTTGTTGTTCTAGCTTCTCTTTGTCAGCCTTCAGTTTCATCTTCTCGTCTCGAAGCTCATGTTTCTCCGCCTACAATAATGAGAGTTAGCTGTGATAAGAAATTTGAGTGCAGCAGTATGCAAATGATCAAAAGAAGGGGGGAAAACGACTTGAAACATTGCACTTTTAAACCGAAAAGTCTATTCTGCAAATATTTGTCTTAAAGAACACACAAAACCAAAAACTATTTGTCATCCCCTCCAACTACAGCACACACGCACCATTCATCCCTCCAGACCACCATGAATTGGAGAAGAATAGGAAGGATGAAACTTCTCATGACTTTCCCAGTGTCCGGTGTTTAACAAACAGCACGAAGTACATGTATCACCATTTCACTAACTTAACATCATAGTTTCTGCATCCTAAGTTAAGTATTTTTGTGAGTCTATATATAGAAACCAATATCGATAGACATATCCCACCACAAACCAAATAATGTTCTGTGTATGAACTTATTCGTAAGTTATCAACACAATGGTGGATACTTGTAAACAGAGCGAAGAAGAACATAAGGATAGGGGTCAGACCTTTAGATCCTTAATCACAGCTTGGAGTTTTTCATTTGACCTCTTTAGTTCTTCTGCTTCAACTTTTAACTGTGTCAAAACACGAACCGCATCGCTCAGAATATATGCTTTGTCAGACTTAGGAGGTCTACCAGGGTCCAAGATCGAAGACAGCTCTGAGAACCTAAGTAACAATTTCTTTGGCAATTAAAGTTGTTCATTTGACAGAAGAATGCATAAATTAACCATGTGAATTACAAGAAAACTATGATTTTGCAAGACATTAGTTTAAGAACGAGCACCTGTCATTCAACTTATCCCGCCGTATTTTTTCACGACAAGCTTTCGACTTAGGCCCAGCGCACGAGCCATCTCTTACCCTGCAAAATTAGAGTGCAAGAAAATTTAAGATGCCAACATAAAAGAATGCCACTGCCAGATGATGCAACCCAACAATCCAATTTAGGAAGATGGGAAACACCAAAATCAGCACAAGCATGGTGCTGGAAAACCATGAGAAATTAACCAGACCGGAACAAGCTTGGTTCTTGGCTATGATTTAAAATTCTTGATATGTTCTACATAAGATAAACATCAATCAATCTTCCTCCCCCTCCATAATTATTTGAACAAAGAAAAAAAGGGCATAATTTTAGGGTTCTTACTAATTTTTAAGAAGACTCACATGATAGGTATGGAAGTACAAGTAGTAGTTCTTCTGGATGCAGGAAATATGTAGTGAGAGTAGTTCCCTTCCATAAGTATTTAAACAATGAAAAAGGCATAATTTTCTGTCTTTTTTAAGGAGATTCATATGATATTTGTGGAAGAACAAAGCAGTTACCAGGAGTAGTTAGACATGATACAGATGTAAAAACATCCAAGCTTGTTTGTTTTATGATCTAAATTAGGACGAAAATCAAAAGTAGAAAAGAAAATGAGATAATTCAATTCCTTCTAAAATTTATTTTCATATCAACACAAAAAAAATTAACGCAGAATCAAACCCTAGATCGAGAGAACACCAACCTCTTCCTCGAGATTTCGACGGCACGACCATCAGCTGCGCAAGCCTCCTCGCTTCCCGCCCTGCCAAACACGTTCCATCCCATGCCCATCATTCAAAATACCCAAATCCACCAACTAATAGCACAATCAAAGCAAGAGGGAATAAGAGAAGTTCCCGCACTCGGCGGCGGCGTGAGGCGGCATGTCACAGAAGCTCTCGATCGCGCACCGCAGCTCGCCGTCCGATCCGCCGGCGTCGATCCAGTAATCGTCGATGGAGTCGGCAGACATGGTGGAAGGGCGGGGAGAGGAGCAGCGCAGCTTCCCGTCGATCCGATCAAGGGAAGAGAAGCAAAACAATGCGTAAGGGAGAAGGAGAGGAAGAGAAGGGAAGGAGAGGAAGAGAAGGGAAGGAAGCGGTTTTGGTTTGGCGTGGAGTTGGGAGAAGCGGAGAGCAGAGAAGCGGGTTTTATCGCCTTACTGTGGGCTCTCGAGAAACGAGCGCCAACCATGGTGGAATCCGGGTTTTATTCAATTGACGACGTAGAAGTTCTAATATTTCACTTTGCACCTCGGTTTGTTTTTGTTTTTATAATATGTTTTTCTTTATTTCAACGAGATTAATATGTTTTAACTATGAATTTCTTTCCGCCATTGACAATGATTAAAGAGCACTGTGGTACTGAATTTTAAAGACAATAATCTCATTATAATGTTAAAATTTTAAAAATTAATATTGCTGTGATGTTAATTTTTAAAATATAATATTATAGTGGCGTTGGCTTTAAGATTTCCTTTTAAAATTTTAAAATTAGATGCGTCTTTTAATATTTTTTTAATTTTAAGGTCCTTTCATCAACTGCCGATTTTCTTTTTTGCGTGGTTCGATATGCTTGCGTGGGGCTAGTTTTTATTTTATTTTTCAAAATACCGCAATAAAATTACGAAATTAGCAAAGCAGTATTTAAAATTTTGTCCTCACTCGGAAATTAAATAGAATAATAATGTGATGTGCACGTGGTATCATTCTGCTGTATAAAATAACGTACATAATTAATAAATTACAAAAGTGATGCAAATTATGTCATATGCCATTTTCCCTATGACATAATTAATAAATGCAAATTATTTTTCAACAATATTTGAAAGTATCAAAATAATGTCATATCCCATTTTCCTAAAAGAAATATTCTTACTACAATAATATTATAATAATTTTATCAAAATTATTATAATATAAAATAAAATCACTCTGAATATTGCTACATAAACAAAGAGGAGGATTGATGCATTATTATCCTATAATATAATAGTCATGGATTGAATCGCAAAATTACTCTTATAATATAAGATGAGATTACGTACCATAAATCTAATACGGTCGGACTCTTCTTCTAGATTCCACCTTAATGAGAATTTAGTACTATCGGATACCTAGATTATCAATAAAACAAAACTCCAACTTAATTAAATGGCTTCAATACTATTGTAATATATTTATTAAAAAAATACTATAACGTGTAGTAATTCTGTTCAAAATTACTGTAATATCTCTAATCAAAACTGCTATAAGGGTAGCAATTTTGGCCAAGCAAATTACGATATGTTATAATAATTTTGAAAAAAAATGATATTTTCAAGATGAAAAAATAAATCACTGTTTTAATATTTAAAAAAAAAAACTGCAGCACCCTTTCAGCTTTGCCCTTTTATCAGAAGCTTGTTTTAAAATCCTGCGTCATGCTATATGCCTCTTCTTATGTTGCATAAGAAGGGGATGAAACATCTGTGAGCACTGCAAACAGAGGGCTAGGCTGGCTTTAACAAGTCTTATTGTATGTGTCAAAGATATAATTGTAATAAAAGATGATTACATTCATTTTAGCCGACCGCTAAGTTGACTAAGAGATAGAGCCCATGTGTTAGAAGACATTATTGTTCGTATGCAATGTAGATTGAATTTACCATTCAACAACTATTAAATCATGTGCTTACGGAACTGAAAAAGTAATGTAAAATGAGCAACAAAAAAAAAAAAAAAATCCGCTCTGTCAAAACTATACTCAATTTGTTAGTCTTCCATGAGATCAATCGAGCGAGAAAATCCAAGGGCTTGATGCCACTGCTAGTTCTTCATGTTTCCAAGTTGGAATCTGCTTCTATTGCTGATCGCAATCCATGAAGGGTCATCATATGGGCGTAGAATTCCGCATGCTCCTGTTCAATTATATAAAAGTAAGTGATAAGCTTGTAGCGACAAATGAATGGAATTTGATAGTTTGTGTGTTTCGGGCTTTCTGAGCACCTTGACAGTAATGATAACCAATGCGACGCCGATCTCCCGCGATTCATGAAAGAGCTCCCTAGCGAGATCGGGAGTAACTGAAGGAACAACTTGTGGCAGCACATTTTTTACTGCAAAAGGGCAAAGGAAGCTTCAGAATAAATCATTAACAACGATTTTACAGTGTGTAATTATTATATTTCACTAATAAAGTTGACACTTAGGTATTTTCAGGTTCTTGATGACAGTTAAAGTTTAGAGATTGAGAAATTGACTAACAAAACACAAATCATTTGTATGATAAATTGATAATAGTATATTTTTAACCATTAATTTATGATTATCTAAATGTTTAAAGTTTAAATACAAGAAGTTTTGCATGTTTGATGAAAGCAGCTATAACTATTTGAAAGGATACTAATTCCAATGTCATTCATCATACATACACACATAAAACTTAAATTTCCCAATCAGTGGGACTGTGAGAAGGTATGTTATGTGTGTGAATAGATAGCCAAAACGATTTATATTTTGTGAAAACTAAGAACCTTATCCTAATGACAAAGGACAAGAAACAAAGCTATTGTGCACCTTGAGAGAAAGAAAGAATAATCAACATACCAAGTTTTTCAGTGTGCTTTTGGTCGTCAATAAGCAGAACTTTATAGCTGTCTCCTCTTCCCACTCCCCTTCTTGTAGTAAGCCGACCAATATCCCCACCTAGAACATGAGCAAAAAATTTGGATACATCATTAACTTCAGTGTACCTGGAGCCTAGATTGAAACAAATCAGATGCTACTTGGTTTTTGAAATCATGAAAGAAACTTCAACTAATTTCCTCTCGTGTTTTCACATAAAAACTTTCGACTTAGTTGATGTCATAAGCCTAAGGATAAATTCTAGAGGATGTTTTGGATATAGATTACTATAGCCATAAGTTGTTGGTTTGATTAACACTGATTTACTTATTAGCTTCTGCTTCACCATTGAAGGTGATGTTCAATCAACATGGTGAATCACACAACACAAAGTAATTGTATCGACACAAAAGGGTGGTGGTTGCATTCCAAGTGACCTCCACAAAGTCCTTTATTTATAATATGATCAACTTTTCCGGTCACCACTAATCCATCCTCGTCGAATAAGAAAATACCAAATCATCCTTCATCTTAAATCACACCACGGTGATATAAGCCAACATTGCACAAATACGGTATGTGGGGAAATAACTGGAGGCATTTGCAGTCAATATTGAATTACTTAAGTTAATACAAAATCAATGTGTCTTAGTTGGGTTTAGATGAACCAAAAAAGTTTTTTTTTCTTTATCTGCACATGTAGACGGCACATATGCAGAGATGTTTTTTTTTTTAAAACTATGATATAAGCTATCAACTAATTCCTGGTCACACAACATTGATTTAGTAAATTTTCTTGCAAACAAACAAGAATTTCAAATCATCATTGTGGTTGCATAATCTCTAGAGAGTGTAGATTTGGTTCAAATTGAATGGAACATCAAGAACTTAAGGAAGTGTAGCTAGAACAGTCTAACTTTTGAACATGGATTTTTTTAGGACACTTAGAGCACTTGAGATTTTTCTGTTTTGTTCAAGTTTTCATTGAACAAAATAATAGGCGAGAAGGTTGATGATTAAAACTCTCTAGCATCTACAATGGCCTCTAAAAGTATTGATAAACAATTACAGAATTTTAATCACCATTAATTGTTTTCTTCGATAGAATAGTGTCCTTCAAGAAACGCTACCTTAAGTTCTTTGGATCAACAAAAATACCCAGCGTTCATTTTCTTGGCAAAGTGGAAAAAGTTTAGTGTACGTTGAAGCCATAAATGAGAAATAATACATATATATCGATTTCTATTGATCAAAGAACACAAACGCAACCAAAAAGGGGGAAAATTTTGACGGCAGTTAAAGAAAACAAGATCATATTAAGATTAGTAGATTACCTTCCTGGACTTTAGGAACGGCATCGAACTACATATATATCGATTTCTATTGACCAAAGAACACAAACGCAACCAAAAAGGGGGAAAATTTTGACGGCGGTTCAAGATCGATCTACAAGATCATATTAAGAAGTAGATTACCTTCCTGGACTTGAGGAACGGCATCGAACTGGGACAGATCGAAGGTAGGTCGCTCCAAGAGGCCAGATCCTCCCTTGGAATCCCCAAAACCTGCGATCACAGAGATCGGACCGGCAATGGCAGCGGCCAACCTCACGCCGACCAGTCGCTTGATCGGGGAAGCGTAGGAGGTGGAAGTGGGGAGAGAAGGAGGGCAAGGAAGGGGCATGGCGAGGAAGAAGTTGACGGCGCCTCTGGAGCTAATCGCCATGGGCAGCGACGAAGAAAGCACAAGTGGGAGGAGGGGCTTTATCTGCGATATATATAGAAATATATATATATTCGAGGTTGGAATGGAAAGAATATACGAACGAAATTGGGTGTGTCTAGTGTAATTTAAAATAATGCAGGGTTTATATAAATAATTATTGAATTGGGAAATATCAATTCACTCCTAAAAGTTTAAAATTTCAATTTCATTATATTTTTTCACTATTACTTTTAAAAGTTAAATACTAAAATATCGATGGTTAGAAAGATCTTTCACCTCTTTCAATTAAATATGATAATTAAAGGAATCAGGATCAATACGAAAATAGTAAATTATGATAACAAAAAGACAAGTAGATAGAGGTTGAATTATATGAGATTAGACTTGACCACTAATATTAAAAGGTAAATAAAGGTAAATATATATTTTTAAAATACACAATTATAAAAAGTGATCCTAGAGGCCCTTGTGCAAATGGTGGTTGACGTCGAATAAAATAATGATTATTTTGAAAGTAAAATTTTAATAAAGAAAATTCTAAAGAAAAACACATGAAATCATAAACGTAGAGAAAAAGTGTGCAAATAACAACTAAACAAAGGTTTAAATAGACTCATGCAAAAAAGGAAAATAACCTTAATTTAATGGTAAAATCTCATTTGGGGTTCACTTGTTCCACATGTCTGACGAAATATGATTGTGTCAGTAGACATAGCCTTTTCGTGCTTAGGAGTGAAAGTGACTGGCCGTTTTTTCTACTAGAATCTCCCTTGTTAAGAAGTCAAATGAGCATGGTCGTGTCAGAAAACATACGTTGGCTATATTGTGTGCCGGAAATCTTGTCTACTCCTCGACACGACACGAAATGGATCACGATCGTATCTTTGGACACGAGCTAACCGCGTCTTGCAAGAACTCTTGGTTGCTCCTTGCTAAGGCGCAGAATGGATACGGTCGTGTCAGGTAACATAGACGGATTGTGTTCCTGAATCCCTCCTGCATCTACATCAGTGCCCTGTCTAGTTATTGTTTATGTGTCTTTTGATCTAGTTATTGTTTATGTGTCTTTTGATCGACGGAGCAATTCTAGGCAAACAAGATGTAGTAGGTACAGAGTTAGAAAGAGAGAAAAAAATTATTTTTGTCCAATTTTAACAGATTGAAAATGAGATAAAAATCCAAAACCAACTTTGTGACCAAAGCTCTTATAATAGTATTAGTCGTTGGATATTTTAGGGAAAAAAATTAAGATAAAGTGTCTTTTTTTTAATTTTTAAATCAAAAGTACGTCTTTTGATAATAATAAAAATAAGGGTGCTTTTTAAGTTTTTGCTAGGGTTTAAATATATCGTCCGCTACCTTGCACACGAGATTCCGGTCCCCAAACCGTTATATTCCTACACCCACTTTACATTTCATTTCAAGAACGGCTACCCCACGACACCTACCCGTGCTGGGAATGGGAATCACGCTGGCCCCATTTCGGTCTCCACTGACAAGTTCGGTAACAATACGCGAGAATAAAAAGGAAAGGGCGAAGAATCTTGACCTTAATTTTAAGAAATTGATTTGACGGTACGGTGCGGATTCGAGATTCCCTCGGTCGGTGCAACGAACTCGACGGATTCCAATCGTCCGATCAGGATCTTCCGAATCGAAGGGCATTGATCATGCCACCTGTCGCCGTTAGAACTCGAGGCTTTGCCGCCAAAGGGGCAGCGGATCGTAATTAAGCTGGACTTTAGGGGCGGATGGTGGCGTCTGCTTTAGCTAAAGAAGGCAAGGGCGGTGGTGGAACGGGATGGCCACTGCGCCAGCTGCTAGAAATCTGGTACCGCGGAAGGAGGAGGAGGAGGAGATTTGGGAAGCGAGAAGGGGAAGCGAGAGTGGAGGAGTAATGGCAACGAACGGGAGAAGATTTGAGGGAAGCATGAGGTAAAAAAAAAAGCGAAAAAAGGCGGTGGAGGAGGGAGCGGAAGGATTAGCTTCTTATATCGGCGTCCAGATTCGCTCTGCTTCTTTCGAATTCCGGAGATCCGCTGCTATCGTTCTCTGCTCGGAGAAGGAGGGGCCTTTTTTTGTGCCTTCCCATTGGAGAGAAGAGAAAGCAGTGACGCGGAATAGAAAAAGGAGGAAAAGGTTCGAATCTCGTTGGATTTTGTTGTCTGTGCGCATTGATTGGCCACTGGTGTTACTGGAGACTGGTTTTGATTTCTTAACGTCGTCACTTTGTGCTGTTTTTAGTTTCCTTTTTTCGCCCTTCTTAATGTTCGAGATATTTTCTCGTCTTGGTTGTTTGGGGAATCTTTATGTGACTCTGATTAGTTGAGGTTAGGGTTTTTATGAATGCGATGGATGGCAAAATGATTCCTTTGGAAGGGTTGCAAATTTGAGAGGTCCTCCGTGTGGAACTTCAGATTGATGTTTTGGGAGTCTATATTGCCTTCAATTGTTTGTGGAATTTGATCAACGTATCGTTTTGCAAGCACTAAGTTTGTCTCTGGTTGTTGAGCAGGCTTTCGAATCTGAGGCTCTCGATTGATAAAATTGTTGTGTTTTCTTCTGTTGAATTTTACTAATTCATTTCCCTGGGTTATATTGCAGGTGATTGTAATTTTCTAGCCTTTTCGAAGTAGAATTTTCTCCTTGATGGAGAAAATTTTGCCTATGTGTCATTAGAAACGGCTGGTGTTGGAATCTTTCTGGACATTTGTCTCTTGAGATTTCTTTTTGTTATATGGTTATGGTATAATTATGGCTAGTTCATCATAAATTGGCATCATCTAGGTGCAATATTAGAAGATGGAGACTACTACTAACAATGGTTCTCAGCAAAAAAGTATAGGTTCTTCATTTAGTCATCCTAGCATGGTCTCTTTCCAGCCAGGAACAGTAGATAGCTCAACAGAGATGGTTAATGGTTACATACCCACTTTTGATGGAAACAGTAGCATGGCCAGCATTTTTATGTGCGCTGGCTCTGGTGTGATCAATCACATGGATACAGCAACTCAAGCCCAATACACTCCTGGATCTGTTCTTCAGGAACTGATGCCAAGGTTTACAAATGTTTCTGGTTCACCTGCGTATTGGTCTCCAGGAGAAGTTGATATATTAAACAGAGGCCTCATAAGGTATGTATCAAAATTTTCTCAAATCCAGTTGCAATTGCTGGTGATTGGTAATGTTCACGCTATCATTGATAGTCAGGGACACAAGTCTTGCCAATGCAGTTGTGGCATGACAAGTTTTTTTGCATTGTCTGGAATTTGTTGAAGGTGAGAATGGAGAATGTGGTATAGTTCTCATAGAAAAGGGTAATTTAATTATTCAACACTTCAAAAAAATTTCCCCTCCATTTTCACTCATAATTGGGCAAATACAAAAGTAATAAATAATTTTACTAATTTTCTATCAGTTACTTTTCCTCCTTAAGTCAATCCGCCCAAGTAAACAACAAATAAAAAGTTTTCTATCAGTTACCTTGTTTCAACTGAAGAATACTAACTCCGTAACTTTTGTAATACTTATCTTTATGGTGACTGTGAAGCACCACATTGGCTAAGTTGCCATTTTTATTCTTTGTAATTTTCACTTGAATTGGATCTGGATCTTCTTCCATATAAATCATTCTCTTGACAGGATTATCCTTTTGTTTTCTTTGGGGCATGAACTTCTTTTGTTATGTATCATGTATGTATAATTTGGTACTCAAAGCATAACTTAGATTCACATGTTTTTCAGATTTTAACTTCTATAACTTCGAATTTACAGTAATTTTTTTTTCTTTCATCCTACATCAAGTATTTGTTTCTGTTTGATAGCTTTGCAAGTGAATCGAGTATACAACAATACTCCAAGATAGCTGCTATGCTGCCTCAGAAGACTATACGGGATGTTGCTTTGAGATGTCAATGGATCATTGTAAGCATTTTTTATTTACTACAATGACTTGAGGTAGTTTTTTCAACCATAGCTTCGCCTATATGTATTATCAGGACTTAGGACAGTCTCTTTTCATCAAAATTTCTGATATGTTGGTTGGGATAATCATTTTCTTCTACAAAAGCTTTGGTTAAAAACTCTACCTCACGTCCTCACCTTTTCTAAAAGACCAAGCTGACATTTTTCTTTACTTCATAACTGTTAGTGGAAGAAGGCCTGACTATATGTATGCTAAAGAAACCTTATCTTTATAACCTTTAAGTGATTGGATATAACTGGAAGAGGATCTGCTTAGGCAACCACCACACGAGAACTGAATGATGCCTTTCTCAATTCATTTTCAAAGAAATAGAGAAAAGTTAAAGTTGCTGCTTCAAAGCTTAATAATATTGTAATTTATAAATAATGTTCTTAAACAATTCGATACATATAGAAAGATTTTAAGTACAGTCTGATTTGCCTTTTGTCATTGGAAGGTTTTGATTATCACATAAGGCACACAAGCCTGTTGCACCTGCGAAGCATACCTACTGATACTGAATTGGCCATGAGAGTTTGTTGCATTTATTTTTTAATATTTCTGCAATTAGAATTTTGGTGTTGCTCTGTGATTCACTTTGCTTGGCCTCCATATCAAATTGTGCCAAATGAAATATCATAGTTTTCTGCTATGTACAATCAAATCCAGATTAACTTCTGTTAAAGGAGCTAAGATGAAGTTAATCGTAACTTGTGCTACCAGACACACACTCAACTAGGATCATCTAAGAACCTCCAGTTAGCAAATATCAGGTCTGAAGAACCCACATCTACAGAGGATATTTTCATTTGGAAAATGGAATTTGAGAAATGATAGGTATTATAATTGTAGGAGTCTAAAATAGTTATAACTGGGCCAACTTTGCCTCACTGAACTTACTTACAGTGGGCATCACTTATCAGCATCCTGGGGGTTGCACATGCAAACAAGCGAACTTGGCTACAGAAAAATGAAGCTGTTCATCTCCAAACCAGACCCATTATTTTAGATTTTACTTGTAGTGCTAGTCATACTTTTTTCCTTCCTGTTACTAATGGTACGTTCTCGATTACATGTCAATATCTACTTGTTTCAGATACCAAAGATGAAGGGGTGTATGGGAGACTTTCAAAACCAACATTTTACAGTTTTCCTTCCCTTTTCAAGTTTCAGACACTTTGTCACATGCATACTAAACGCTTTCATCTTTAATACCCTGGTCAACCTACCTTGGTACATGCTTCAAATGCCAATAGCTAATAGGGTAGATGAATGGTTGATGATCACATGACAGTTGTTATTAACTAATGCCAATATGGCCATGAAGAAGCACCAAGAAACATATTAACACAAAGTAGTAACGCCAAAATTTTAGAACGTGAATTGCTCTAATACTTCAATACAAAGAAGAAGTGTGACCATTTTTCCTACTAACAACATTTATTTTTAAATGAGTTAAACAGCTAAAGTATTTCACTGGCAAAACTCTTAGCATGCTTTAACTGTGGATTATTTTTTCCCGCTTATATACTCGATTTTAAATTTAGTCAATGTATTGACCTCTCTTGCAGAACAAGGAAAATGTAAAAAGGAGGAAGACAGGAGAATATTATGCATCAAAAATGATGAAAGATACGAAGGTAACCCTTAGACCCTGAGTCTTGTGACAGGAAGTCAGTATAAAGTCTTGATTGGGATCGTATTGAACTAATCTAGAGAATGTGTCTCTGTGTGTGTATTTAAAAAAAATCTGAGTGCTTGATTTATAGTATTCTCACCTGGATTATATATTCTTCGTGAGACATGTATGATATTAACTGTGAAGCTTTAGCACTTGGATGCCCATTGACATTTTTAGCTTGTACTGTCATTGAATAAGTTGCAGCCTTATTTCTTTTTTCTTTTGATGTTTTAGGAAAGGATGACGGGCATTCCCTCAGCAAGTACTTCTATGGCTCCTGATCTACTAACAATGCATCATTTGAACATCCATGATC
This sequence comes from Zingiber zerumbet, assembly GCA_037833815.1. Classification (NCBI taxonomy): domain Eukaryota; kingdom Viridiplantae; phylum Streptophyta; class Magnoliopsida; order Zingiberales; family Zingiberaceae; genus Zingiber; species Zingiber zerumbet. The sequence continues at coordinate 8,285 of JBBMJZ010149949.1, read as the reverse complement.
AACTTCTATCTGAAGGTCACGTACTGTACTGTTACATTTTATCAAAAGTTTTTGAGTTTTCACTTTTCTCCTTTGACAGAAATGTGTTAGAATCCTTCATTTACATTTTACCAGTACTCTGACTATACATTTGCGCGCACACACAAGCCTTTTCACATTTTTTAGTGCATAACCATGGGAATCCTTTGGTATATTGACAAGATTTTTTTTTTTCTGACTAGAACAATGTGGATTAGGAATGTATTTGAAGCTAAAATAGACATAATAATTGATTTAGTCCATTAGTTAGGATTCAAGATACTACATCAAAATGGAAAAAACTTGGAGCTCCACATGTTTCTCTATTGTAACTCAAGTCAGGTTTAATTTCAATTTTCCTTTACACATGCTTTCTGCTAATGGTATTTTGAGAAGCATTCTATGTTTCACTTTTTGTTCTTTCATTAGTGTATTACTTGTGTTACCTGTTCTGGTGCAGTAACACATTCTATGTATTACCTGTTTGGCTGGCAATCACTGTCCTCTCACTGGCATCTAGGCCATCTTGAAGCACTAATATAGTTGTTTCAATGTCCTCATGATGATCTGATTATGACACCCCTGCACATCTCCTTTTTTCATCTGGACTCTTTTTTTCTCCATCTAAATTATACTTCTTGATGTTTTCCTCCATCTAAATTCTACCTTGTACATTAATATTGCATCGACTCTAATACTAAATATATTGCTTGCCAATGACCTCCCATTCCCCTAAAAATACTATATCATCTATTCAACTATCGTTCTCGAGAGAGAGCGCTTTATGGTAAATATCACAAACAAAAGCAACAATTCAAGCTCCTCTAAGTGTGCTTGTGTAGATTTGAAATCTTTTAATTATTACTAAAAGTATGCTACAGCATGTCAAAGTCATCTTGCTTCTTCTCATTTTAATTCATGAGTTTTCATATAATTTGTATTATTATTGTTATTTTGCTTAGATTTGCTGCTTTGGATGCAGAAATGAAGAGTATTCTCGTAAAAAATGAAACATGTCTAAGAGCGATTGCACAAAATCTTGAGGGAGGCATGGTTTGTTATCTTATGCTCTCTTTCCTTTTTATAGTTGGCTTTTTATTCACATCATTTTTAGACTAATTTGATCACGTATATTTTCTTATTTTATTTGTTATTGTTCTTTGTAGTTTCAATTGTAGTAGGTGTTAAGGACCAGTGGCTTGATTACGGGTGAATAGATGTTGAATACTTGCAAAAGTACAACTGAATTCAATCATTATCAATCACGTGTGATGAAACCTCACATGCTAGAGAGCTCTATTCAAGAATGAAACCTCACAAGTTAGAAAGTTTGATCCAAACCTATGGACTTCCACTCGATGATGAAAACTGGACCAAAACAAATGAGATTTCTAATCTCCTCTCACACTAACAATAGAAATCAAGTCCTAGAGAGGCCCTGGCGTATGACCTAAAAAAATGATAATATAATCCTTGGTGAGAAGAATATTACCAATGGATAGACAAAGGAATCATCAAAAATGCTTTTAAGCTTAACCTTAACTGTCATACTTATTCTGCCTCTACCAAAAGTCTTTACGTATATCCCTTAAGAATTTGACCATTGAAACCAATATTCAAATCTTTGGTAGCTCATGTGATGGAATAGAATATGCATTCGATATATTGATAATAACATGCGTTTGTCTTTTTATACACATAATGAACAGCACAAGTGAAAGCTACATAGATGAATCTGAAATGAATAGGTCAAATATGATAGGAGGAACAGAATGAATCAGGTAGGAGATAAATCTCCTTCCTTGAGAACAATCCACATCCCTTCTGGCCTGAGATCAAAAAACCAAAGAGTACCTTAATTGCAGTTGAACCTTGTCTTGTTTTGCATATCGATATCTTTCTTCAACAAGCCTATGTGAAATGTTCACTTAACGACGTAGTTGTATGTTGTTCATTGTGCACTGCTTTTACCTTCAATGCATCTGAAGCTAGGATGGCCCTTGGTTCGCCCAGTTACTTTTGTTTTCTAATAATAAAAAATAATGTACCTTGATGCCTTGAGCAAAGTCCTGTGAAAGACATGCTGTTGTCTTGATCATTCTTTTCGAATTTCAGCTCATCTTCATTGTGCACTGTTTTTACCTTCAATGCATCTGAAGTTTGGATGATCCTTGGCTCACTCGAGTTACTTTCATTTCTAATAATAAAAATAAATGTACCTTGATTCCTTGAGCCAAGTCCTGTGAAAGACATACTGTTGTCTTGATGATTCTTTTCGAATTTCAGCTCGCACTTAAAATTATGTCCTCAAATTGCAGATGCAAAACAACTTGAGTTTGTTCCATTACATGAGAAACAACATTGCCATCATGGAGAATAGGTAATCATTTTTTCCCTTTGTTCTACCTTCTGTCTCTACAAGCACATTTGTCGACAATAATTCGAAACATAACATTCTTCAGAATAAATACTCTATCTAGAGGAATGAACCAACTTCCTGGGTCATTGAAACAAATACCTCCTATTCCAGTAACCGTGAAAGATGAGCTTCTCAGCAGCCTCATACCTCTGAATGAACATGTAAGTTTCATCTCTATGCATTTGTTGCTTCCTTCAGCCGGCATTTTCTTTCGAAACACACCCTTTATGTTTTCGAAACACCCCGAAATGTTCAATTCTTGAAGGTTATCTACACCACACCTGGTGGAAGCAGCAGTAACTTGCAGTCGGATCCAACATGCTACAGACCTCCTAATACAGGTTGACTTAATGAACTCAATTATGTAAGATTCTCTCGCAAAATTCTGCACGACCTCTCTTCCCAGCTTTCTCGATAGCATGTTCGGTCAGGAAACCATCAGAAGAGGAGCTGTAAATACTAGTAGTAGTGAACCAGGCACAAGGTTACAAGAAACCTCCTTTCCAAGGTTATGCTTCACCAACCCAATTCTGATCATATTTGTGTTTATTTGCTGCATGGGAGGGAGAAAATGATCAATTCATTTGCTGTTTTATCATATCATGCTTGATCATGCTCTCAGGAAATGAAATTAACAAGAACAGAATAATTATTTTTAAAGAAATGGAATTAAAGTAAACACAAGAAATGAATTATTTGTGGGTAATCGTGTCTTTCTCTATCATTCTCTGTATTGAAACTTCAGCTTGCTAAGTGTGTTTTTATGGCACCATAATTCTACCTTGAGCGATGAGGTTGGATTGTTTGTGATAGGTTGAATCCGACAAGTAGGCTATAATGATGGTCGGTTTCTTGCTTCACTTTGTCGTCACCACCTTGTGCCCGATCTTCACCTCGATTGTGAATGGCATCATTCGTTATTGATCTATAAAGGCCTCCTTCCTTACCTTCTCTGTGTTAGCCCTGAGATGGATTGACGGGGGTATTGGGGACGAGTGTATCGCCTTTTACCACCATAAAAAGTTAAAAATCTCCTTCCTTCTGTTGTTGTGATGGAGCAATACTTTGAGGTTATGGAATATTGGCCAACCTGACATAGATAGGGATCAAAGGATGGTGACACATGACACAAGTAGAAGCTGGAGGAAACCTTAGGCAGTCGCAGGAACACTATCTTGCTATGGAGGGGATGAGCGAGTTATCTTTTGCCACCGGAGCACTATCTTGCCATGTCATTCATGCATGGAAAAGGTCGGCCCTAGATTTTAAAAGATCTGTTAAAAAAATGGTCATTTGTATTCATATAAAAATATAATAAAATCGGTACCATAAAAATAATTTTACTAACATAACACATAAATTAAATTTATATTTAGGAATTTTAAGATGTAAAGAAATAGAAATAGGAAAAAATCAATGCAGGATCCAGAAAAGGGGCTGACTCTGCTCAAGCGGGATGCATAAGTACATCAGCAGCAAAGGGAGGTGAGACATGACATTTGAAGGTGTGCAAGTTAAAAATAGTGATGCTTAAAAAAAACTATTTTTATAAAAAGATAAAAAAAAAAGTTATTTTATTTTCTTTTAAAAATATCCTTTGTATAGTAGATTTGACAAAAATTACTACCATGTAGAATAAAATTACTCTAATTTAATTAAAATTATTTTAATATTATGATAAATAGACAATTTGAGCAAAATTACTTAGAATAAAAGTATTAAGATGAAAAATGCCATAAGATTTACATACTTCTTAAGTTGTTTTTTTCATAATAACTAAAATAAAATAAAGAATACCTTTTTAAGGGGGAATATATATATATATATAAAGATCTTATTTTGAGGCCCGCGTTTCATTTGTACTCAATCAACTTTCTTGGGCGAGAAAGCAGAGGGTGAATGGAATCTCTTGGGTTGGAGTCGGGCCCCACCTCTCTTGACCAATCCCTGTCCGTGTATGCCAAATGCATCAACCTCACTCCGCCATATTACCATATTAGCCTTCTTTCCCGTCTTCGCTCTCGCCCACTCCTCCCTCGTTCCCTCGCGATCAGCTCGATTCCCTCCGCCCTCGATCTGCATCAGGTACGAAGCATCTCGATCTCTCTCCTCCCCTCCCTTCTCTCGTCGATCCCGCGATCTTTAGGCAGGTAAATCTGGAGTCGTCGCTTTCTCACTGCTGCTCGATCACGCTGTTTTCTGACCGCAACGATCAATTGCCCATTTTGATTCCGCAGGAAATCTATAAGAGCTAGTGATTTTTAGTTTTGCTCTGTGAGATCGTGAATCTCATCCATATGTAGCTTGGGGAATACGCCCATTCGTAGGCTGTTTTTATTCATTTTTCTATTTTTTTTAGTCAAAATAGCTATGGGCATTAGTATAGCTATTTTCCCCTTATGATGCTAATTACCACTTGTGAAATTTTCAGAATGAGTTTAAGCGAAGTTCTCGTTTATCAGGCTTAATGGAGAAACACGGTGGAAATTAGATTACCTTTTATTTATGAATATATATTCTACGCGTTTGAGGAAATTTGAGATGCTTGGGCAGCTTTTTGTTTGTTATTATTGAATCAAAATAGGTAGGGAAGAAGTTATTATAACAATTTTCTACATTTGTTTATAGACTTCATGGTGGTTTTGAGGGGAAAATAGCGAGTTTTGAGAGACCTACTGCCCAAAGTCACTAAAAATCTGTTCTCGCCTTGATTTAGCTTTAGTATGCTGGTACTGACCATTTAAATATTCGGCATGAATTTGAGCAAGACTCTTGTTTAATCAGGTTTAATGGGCAAATGCAGCACACGCACTAGCACACATGAAACTTGAGATGATTGGACAGTTTTTTTAAGCTGATCAATTCAAATTAGCTAAGAAAGTTATTATCACAATTTTTGACATATGTTTTTAGATTTGGTGGGGATTTTGGGGAAAGGAACGAGAAACTTTTGACAGCCATAGTGCCAAAAGTCTCTAGAAGTATGTTATCAATCTTAATGGACAAACACAATGGAAATTAGATTGCCTTTTATTTATGAAGTCAAAATAGCTAAGGAAGAAGTTATTATAACAATTTTATACATTTGCCTATAGACTTCATGGTGGTTTTGAGGGGAAAATCTCGAGTTTTGAGAGACCTACTGCCCAAAGTCACTAGAAATCTGTTCTCACCTTGATTTAGCTTTAGTATGTTGGTACTTCGGAATGAATTTGAGCAAGGTTCTTGTTTTATCAGGTTCACACACACACACTCACATGAAACTTGAGATGCTTGGACAGCTTTTTTTTTAATCTTATCAATTCAAATTAGCTAAGGAAATTATTATCACAATTTTTTACCTGTGTTTTTAGATTTGGTGGGGCTTTGGGGGAAAGGAGCAAGCAATTTTTGAGCGCCATAGTGCCAAAAGTCTCTAGAAGTATGTTATCGCCTTTGATTTATTTTTAATAGTATGTTATCGCCTTTGATTTATCCTTAATATGTTGTTACTGATCATTTGCAATATCATCAAGGGTAGTTGTATTACTATTGTTTTTCAATTTAACATTCGTCATAAAATGATTAGCTTGCAAATGCATTTGTGATAGAATTTAGTTGTTATCCATTAATAGTTTAGTATAACTTTTGTACATATATTTTTGGTAGCTCATATTTTTAATGAATAATCTATTCAAGTTACTAAATTGAAATCTTAGTTGCCTGTTAATAATTAAATATTTCATCATTGCAATCTTCATCCTCATCTGAGTCTATATGTTTTTTCCTCAATAGAAACCCAAACTTAGATGTTAGAGTTTATCTAGCAATGCTTAACAACTAAGGAATTTTTTTTGGAGAACTACTTATATTTAACTAGCAATATTGACATGGGTAGAGTTCACAAAAAAGAGTAATGTTGCCTTGTCAGAATGATCTAAAAGTTATTTTTTGGTGCAGTGGTTATGCTTTTTGTCCATTTGCTTGTCCTTTAGTGTTTCTCGGTAGTTTTCAAGGAAAAAAACCTCTATCAAGTTCATGACATTGATACAAGTTTTTTTTCTTCGCATTAGTTGTCTAGCCAAGATGAAGAAATGTCCTATGTGATATGAGTTTGCTTCAAGCCAATTTCTTCTATAGGATAAGAATTCTAATTATCAGAAATGAATTATCAAGGATTCTAATTTCAAATCTTCTGTTAGAGTTTTAGTGGGAAAAAGAGAATTAAAATTTCATTTCTTGTGGACTCGTGGAACGTAGATCTATTTGGTATTGAATTCTTGAACACAAATCTAATCAATTCAATAGCATTTTTGAATCTCAATTTTGTATGAAAATTGAATTCTAATTCCCACTTATTTGTTTCCCCAATACATGATTCTAGTAAATTTATACTAGACCTGGGAATAGGGGACTAGGGGGGTGGTTCAAACCGGCCTATAACGCAGTTGATCTTCTCAGTTTGTGAAGGTTGATCATTAAGCTAGAAGTCCTTGATGAAACCTCTAAAACTAGCAACTCGGCTGGGTTATAAGCTTGTTGATCATCTGCTGCATTGTGTGCCTATTGATCCATCCCTTCATCAGGAGAGGTTCCCTTAGCGATCGGTAGACAGGGAATGAATGTTGCAAGATGATATCATTGTTCAGAGCCTGCTTATCGTTATCACCAGTGGTAGCAGTTATTGCGAAACATCTCACGGTTGAAGTAGATATAGTGAAAGGGATTAAACTCAATGTTGTAAACATTCTTCCCCAACATGAAACAGGAAAATAAACTTTTGAACAGACCGATGGGCCAGTTGGCTTGCTCGGGCTGGGCAGACATGGTAGATTGATCGCATTGTACTATGTAAATCATGCAAGTTTGTAACAATTTTTGTTTGTTAGTATTTCCCAAAACTCGCCCCTATAACTGTCTTTGTTTCCCCAGGTACTGACTGAGCAAAATGTCTGCTTTACCATTAGCAACTGCTGAAGCATGTGATGCCAATGTACATTTAATCCTGAACGGCGAGCTCCGGGCCCTCCAACCAATCTTCCAAATCTATGGCCGGAGGCAGGTCTTCTCTGGTCCCATCGTCACTCTCAAGGTCTTTGAGGACAATGTCCTCATCCGTGAGTTCCTCGAGGAGAGAGGCAACGGCCGTGTTCTCGTTGTCGACGGAGGAGGAAGCATGCGTTGCGCCATCTTGGGAGGTAACCCGGTTCAGCAGGCACAGAACAACGGCTGGGCCGGTATCGTGGTCAACGGTTGCATCAGGGATGTGGACGAGATCAACGGGTGCGACATCGGTGTGAGGGCTCTGGGCTCTCACCCCATGAAAGCAAACAAAAAGGGATTCGGGGAGAGGCACGCGGCGGTTAACATCGCCGGGACGAGGATCTGTGACGGCGAGTGGCTCTACGCAGACAGTGATGGCATTTTGATTTCCAGGACTGAAATCTCTATATGAAATCCTCTGATGGATCATGAATGCTGCTGCATCGAGTAAACCACTTTGGATCAGTTTGAGCTACAACTTCTTATGTTTTATCATGTCTTCTTGATGTATCGAACACCGCAGTGATTTAAAGGCATTTGGGACTCATTTGGAGATTTCATTACATCTGGAAGAACAATAATGTAATTAATGTGATTTGGGTTTTCAAGTTAGATATTCTATTGCAAATGGGCAGTGGATTAGACTTTTCCGATATATTAGATAAATTATAGTAGCTGAAACAGCGTCCCATCCTAATTTTTTTTTGAAAATTATCTTTTTTACTCCACTAGTCCAATGTATCATAGTAGTTCCAAAACTACTATAATGTTGAGTAGTTTTAATCAAATTGCTATCATATATAATAATTTGGATCACCACATTTGA
>JBBMJZ010149753.1:0-21098 GCA_037833815.1 Zingiber zerumbet | reverse complement strand
CGATTCGATGATGCAATCAAAATGTTTGGTTTCATTAAGAATGAAGATGAACCTTGTGTCTACAAGAAGGTTAGTGGAAGCACAGCCATCTTTCTTATATTGTATGTAGATGACATACTTCTCATTAGAAATGATATCCCTACTCTTCAGTCAGTGAAGACTTGGCTTGGGAATTATTTTTTAATGAAAGACTTTGGTGAGGCAGTTTATATTTTAGGTCTTATGATCTATAGAGAAAGATCTAAAAGATTGCTTGGCCTAAGTCAAAGTACGCACATTGACAAGGTGCTTAAACATTTTACCATAGAGAATTCCAAGAAGAGATTCCTACCTATGTCACATAGTGTGAGCCTTTCGAAGACTCAATGCCCTTCTTCTAAGGAAGAAAGGGAACGCATGGATCAGATTCCTTATGCATCTGCTATAGGGTCTATCATGTATGACATGCTTTGTACTCGCCCAGATGTCTCGTATGCATTAAGCATGATGAGCAGATACCAGTCAAATCCAAGTGAAGGTCACTGGAGAATATTCTTAAATACTTAAGAAGGACTCAAGATTATTTTTTGATCTTTGGAGACGATGAAGAGCTTGTTGTAAAGGGTTACACTGATGCTAGCTTCCAAACTGACAAGAATGATTACAGATCACAGTCAGGGTATATGTTTTGCTTAAACGGTGGTGTTGTGAGCTGGAAGAGTTCAAAGTAGGACACAATCGTTAATTCTACAACAGAGGCCGAGTACATTGTTGCTTTAGCTGCAGCAAAGGAGGTTGTTTGGATCAGGAAGTTTATTACAAAGCTTGTTATTGTTCCTAGTATAGCGAACCCAATAGACCTCTATTGTGATAACAATGGGGTTATTGCACAGGCTAAGGAACCTAGCTCTCATCAGAGATCCAAACACATACTACGGTGATTCCATCTCATTCGAGAGATCATCGATAGAGGAAATGTGAGAATATGAAGAGTGTCGACCAATGCTAACATTGTAGATTCTTTGACCAAGCCTTTGGCACAGAGAAAGCATGATGGTCACACTAGGTCAATGGGTATTCGATATCTTAGTGATTGGCACTAGTGCTAGTGGGAGGTTGTTAGTATTAGCTCTAGTACCAATTATGAGATGATTGTAAAGGGCTTATTATTGTATCATATTTCATTATAAATAGAAGGTAAAGTTGGTTATTATATTTATTTTAGTTTAGTGCCAATTAAATAAGTATAATAATGTCCTTGGGTAGTAGGTTCTTATCAACAGCATATCAATTGGTTGAATTGATAGTGAGATATTGTAGATATACATAGAACACTACTCTTAACTATTCCTAGTCAAGCATTAATATACAAGGACAATATTAATGCGTTGAGACTAGCATGTAGGTCAACGGATGACTTAATCTCACAAGTCATGGATATGAGATATCAGGTTGACACATGGGTATATATTAGAGAATATATATTGAATGACCTGACATGAGAATGTTTCATGGATCATTATATAAGTGCCATAAACATTCTCATGTGACTATTGGTATGAATAGTCCTTAGACATGAAGTCACTACGGTTCTCTACATAAGACATTGTATACTTTGGTGTCGGCAAACGTCACTTGTAACAGGGTGGACTGATCACTGACTATGCAATAACTTATGCGGAGGTATGTGAGTGATGTAGATGAGATTTATCCCTTACATATGACGGAAGCGATATCTGTGGGCCCCTTGATTAGTACGATATAAGAATGCATGACCATGCTCAAATGAATCAGTATGTGATATTGAGTTTATTTGTTTTAGTGGGTCTACATAGAGATCAAGAAACACAAAGATTGATAAGAGGATGACACAATCTATGCCTTGATCAATCTAGATATCACGGATAGAAGGACCAAGTCATACAAGATAATAGCCACAGAAAGGTTAAGTCGGATCTCGACATTTTCGTTACTTGGGTAGCAATGATGCCTTGCTAGATGTCACTCATTGTTTATGTATTTAAATGTTGATTTGGATACATTGCCAACGTTATAAGAACCTATTGAGTCACACACAAAAGAACAAGTAGATTTGGAGATGGATTCATATGATTGATTATTGGATTAAGTATAATCCGAATTGGACTTATTGAGTTAGAGTCAATTGGATCTAATTATTGGATTGAGTCCAATTCAAACTCAATTTGAATTAATGAAATGATGTTTCATTGAATTCGAAATTACATGAGAATCAATGAGTTAGACTCATTGGGTGAACTTGAGTTCACCAAGGAAGATGAATGGTTAATTTTGAACCATTGGATTGAATGGTCAATTTTGAGCCATTTGATTGGAAGATTAAAGGCCAAAACCCTTTGGTATTCATGAGATGGATATAAATATGATTTATGGATAAATTTTCATGAGATGATAAACCTTTTGTCTTCTTCTTCCTTCTCTTGGCCGAAACTCACCTTCTTGGTTGCTAGTACAACCTTAGGTAGTTTTCTTCTCCAATCCTTGAGTTCGTGAGATGGACGAGAAACATGTTCGTGTGGATACCGTTAGAGGCGCGAACGTGTGATCGTGCTGAGATCCTCGCTGTCGAGAGATCGAGTGCACGCATCAAAGGTATACCTATCATGAAACTTAGTATATATATTTGTATTTCCCTTCGCATGGATCTTCTGGAGGAACTAGATGTTTTTCGTTGCGTTTTTGTGTGTTTAGCGCCCTAGTTCCTTAATACTTCTATGTGTCATTGCATAGAGAACCTCAAACTCACCCAAACAACCACAGAGAAGGAATGGACTGGCCTCGTGTTGGAAGGAGATGATCACTCCCCTCATGCAGAAAGACATATCAACAGGAAAAATAGCAATAAATTTTAAAAAACTTCTCAGCATAATAGATCTTTTCATTGCTAATTTTGACTAAAACAAACCACCAGAGGGGTAAACGTAGATCTACTGTGTAAGGCAGTAAAGAGATTTATCTTAAGATAGGATGGCGAAGGCAGAGAACAAGGAGAAGGAACCACACAATGGCGTTGTGTATGACGCTCTCGAGGAATATCTTGAGGATCTTGCATCACCTCACCAGGCACCGGACCACCGATTTGGTCCACTTTTCTATACCATTAACTCTTAAGGAGTAGAAAAATGATGCCTTGAAAAGCAGTGACAACGAGCGCCATTCAGATTAGTTGCCTGAGGGGCTCATCCTCGAATGTTGAAGCTGACCAATTCGAGGCCCTTCCAGTTCAACATTCTAAACTCCCTTTCCCCTGTTCATATCCATAAGCCGAGAACCAGCAGAGAATGTTTTTGTGAGCGACATCGAGGCCGACACAAGCCTTGAGTTACGATAAAGGCAATGCTTGGAACAAGCGGAGAAGAAGGTGGAGGTGGGATCGGAAGCGAAGTTAAAGACCTCCCGGAGGCACCGCCTCTAGTGCACGCTCCTCCTTGTACCTGCCCTTCTCTTGTTGCTCCTCGGAATGAAATGATGTTTACGAGACAAGCACCTCCTAGTCTTCACCTGCTACTGCTCAAGAGGCATGTCTCAAGAGCTCAATTATCAAACAACACGATTAAAAGAAGCAATTACAATTTGCAAACCATTGGGAAAAATGATTTATTTTAGTAAGGCGAAAACCAAGATCTGATCCTTCTAAGAAAAGGACAGAAAATGCAAACCCTGAGTCAAGACTTATGTTCAGTTGGACGATTGGGGAAGATGAGGAGATCTGGATTGAGGCGAGGAAGATCTAGGGGTCAAGGGAGAAGAGAACTTTTGATTTGAGGAGAAGACGTATTGTACGCCTTGGAGTGTGCTATCAAAGAGGATTTGTTGTCGTCAACCCCATGGCCGGTACTCGAAAGGGAAAGACCAAGTAGGATTGAGAAATTAAAAATATAGAAGAGAGGATCCTTTACTTTTGGTTCACACTACGGTAGATTAGGATTTTAAGAATCTGAGAAAATATCAGATCTGCATGGCTGAAATGGTTTGGGAAAATCATTTGAGTGATCGCTCGACGTCTTTTGCTACGTTTCCCACGACGATGCCATTTTGTTCCGGTCTAGAAATCTCACCAATACGGTGACAGAAGTACATGCTGGCACAAATAACGATGACGTTGAGGTATTCTTCTAGATTTCTTCTCGTAGCACAGCAATTCCTGTGGAGAGTAACAAACATCAAAGGGCTTGTCGGGAGTTGCCTCGGCGAAATCACTCCGATGCCTATGTCATCATGGTGTTTCAAAAAAGGGGACAGAGGAATTAGAAAGCATGAGTTAGAGAGGCCCCTTTGTGGAGCATGTACCTGCCCTTTTATAAATGTGATGCACCCATAGAGATCATGGGGAGGAGGGGAGGAGAATATGGGGGGAGTGGGCAAGAGATCATGGGTCTTCCTCAGCATATAGTGGGTGGGTAGATCGGCTCGGAAGTCGGATAAGCTAGCCTTGCCTCACCTCGCCTGGTTGGGAGGTTGGCTCGGCAAGCCGGTGAGTCCGGTCAGTTTGCCATGTGGAGTCTATGTTGACCAAGTCTTGACCACACCACCCGACCTCTTTGTTGACTAGTCCTGCTGTGTAAGCCCTGCCGTCTCCACTGCATCGACCTATATATAATCGATGTAGATTCCATATCGTTGTGTTGATCCTAGGAGCTAGAGTGACTTTGATTGCTATTTTTTCTTTTTCTATTTGTGAAAGATATTCTTACGCCTTCATCTTAAATTACAAACTGTTTTGATGTGCCTGCCCTTTTTTCTTAAAGCCAGAGTGTAGTTAATCCTGCATTACCAAACCATTTTTCTTGAAAGGAAAGAGTAGCTTTCAGGTTATACATAAGATTTTTAAAAATTTTCTCATTGATCTATAATCTTCAACACACAAAGTGATCTGTGTGAGGTCTATTTGAATAGAAAGGTTTTGAGGCCACCTCAAGAAGGTTTTCTAGGCTCATGGTTGATACGGATTGATCATATCATATGAGGAGAAGTTAATCTAGGAGTAGGTGGAAGGGTTAGAGCAGGGTTTAAATTACTATTTCATGTTGTGTTTTGACATTTGAGATGCTTCTGTAAATGTTGAAATGTGCTGTGGTGATTTCTGAAACTTTTCACGAAACCATCTTTATCCCAATTTTTTGAGTTTGGCTACATGGATTGTATCCCTCTATTGAGTTCTATATTAGGTTATATGGCTAATAATATTCAAATAAGTAAATCTCTTTTATTACATAATGTACTCTTTGATTTCCCTTAACCCCTTGCACATTTTATGGTGGGTGAATCATTGGATGGTGGGGTACTTGGATGAAGGAGAAAAGCATAAGTGACAAACTGTTTGACAAAGGAGCTCCTCTTCGTTCCTTCATGGGAGATCACAAGGAAATCAACACGTAGATGATTCACTCTCTACCTTACCTGTTGTTGTTGGTTAATTCTATTAGTCTCGAACATATGCTAAGGTTGCAACTTTTGGCTGAAGGTTTTTTTTATGGTGTGATGATCAACTTTAAATTCAGGGCATAACCACACAAATGTGTCCTCTAGTGAGACTTTGACCACCGGCCAATGCAAGGTTTTGCCGATGCCGACTCTTACATAATGCTTGTACCCTAGGAAGGGGACAATTCACACAATCTCGTTGAGAGGAACCAGTTTACTATCATTGTCTCAACTCTCAAGAAGGGGCATGCCTTGAACCATGTTGTGACATAAATCTCCACCTTAACTTTCCAACAAGAAGGCCTTCGCTTCTCTAAGGAGATGGTCAACTGGGCTGGGAAATTTGGGTGTGCTTGTATTCTATTCTACAACAAACCTCTTTTGTGCGTTGAGAGTTCAATAGAGACCTCTTTGCTCTTTCAAATAGAGCAGTGCTGGCTGATCAAAGTTTGACCGAGCATTATGCCCATTGAAGACAACAATGTGCTGGTTAGCTGCACTCTTAGCCACATCACTTGATCAGTTAATAGAACAATGATTTAGGAATCTCCACTCCTTCACAAATGCAATAGCTAAATAAGGGAAAAGGCTTATTTCCAAGTTGCTTCTCTCCCTATCCTACCAAATTCATAGACCCTAAAGGTCCATTTCCTTTAAAGTGTGGAAAAGTGAAATAGTGATATTGGGGGATAGGATCCCCTTCTAGTCCAGCCGGTCCAAACCGCATGGCACAGATCTAGCTCACTTGCGGACTGAATTAGGGCATGACCCACGCACGACTCGTAATCTGCAAGATCCAATAACTCGTTATGGTTTGAGACCACAATCCTCTATAAAAGGTTGACCATGGTATAAAATCCTAGTTTTTCTTTTCTCATTCTATATTTTCTACTATTTTGTTCTTTCCATGGGGAGATGATTACTTAGGCATTAGAGAGGCCTTGTCGGGATGACTCCCGACGAACCCTCGACGAACCCTCTAATGCGCATTGATCTATGTCAGGACTAGCAAATGACAAAAAACATTGGTGTTGTTTGTAGGAAACATGAGCAAAAGACATTGAGAAAATCTTTGGAGAGCAAGGTTGAGGGGTAGAGCGTACAAAAGGAGGGCAACGAACAAAAGCCTCATAGGCAGATTGACCCACTTCCTTCTTCTGGGTGCTTCGCACTTCTTGCCCCTTCAGATCTTAGCCACGCTGCGCTCAACCCTCCTCTCGTCGATCCTATGTCCTCTCCGCCGACCGTGTATCGGACCATCCTAGTCATGGTTGCTGTAGCTTCTAAAGGGAGGGTACCACACCATCATGGTGGACAACCTTGACAACTCCTTGGAAGTTGCTCTTGACTTGGTCAAGGAGCCCATCGGGGAGTTCAACAAGAATCTCTCCATCCATTAGATAGATCTTTGAGACAGAGAAGCATTGGAGAAGGATGGGATTGGAGGCTAAGGAAGAAGGTGATCTAGAAGCTAGGGCTGCCTCTGTCCCTAATAGCCTCAGCGGAAGCTTCTCAGAGTCAACCGATGCCGAGGATCGTGGAAGAAGGTGGCCTAGCTTAGACGTTGTATCTTGGGTCCATGTTCAGCCTGTGGTGCCTCTTCATGTCTACTTTACCATCTACAACAAGTAGGTTCCAAAGTTTTTCCACTTTCTACACTAGCAATTGGATCAACCTTTGTCTTATTTGCGGACCACTAGTCTTTACAAACGTTTAAGGTTTCCACTTCACAGCTTGCAATATTACCATTGGCTCTTATCCACACAATGGGAAATTTTTTTACTAACATGAACCTTGGGAAGGTTGCTGTTTTATTCACACACACAATTAAAGCTACGGAACCCTTTTTCTGTTGCCTTGTTCTTAGGAGAGTTACCTACCATCTAGGTTTTACTTACGCCAATTATTGGAGGTGTACCTTTCATTTCTCTAACAGAAGCTTCTTTTAATTGGCTTGGATTTTGGAGTGTAATGGCTTCCAACTTGACCTTCCAATCCAACAATATGCTAAGCAAGAAAGGCATGGTTAAGAAAGAGAAATCACTCCTTCATATTTGCAGTCTGCTAGTTTGGTCCATGTTGCCATACTTATTAACTGTTTGGAGGATGATGAAAGTGACGAAGTGCGTTGTCTACTAAGAATGAGGTAGAGAGAGGAATTGGGCTTTGGATCCCAATTGATATTATGAAATGATAAATCCGAGAATGAAGCTGATATTGGAGAGGTAATTCTTGGTGGCCAATATCTCCTAAATGCCATGACCTGCTGTTTTATGGGTCTTACCTGCTATAAAGAAAGCACAACGGATTATTGTTGGGTTTGTTCAGACTAGGTAAAACGTGCATATCTAGGGGAAATGAAGTGCAATAAATGTGTTCACTGTCTATCAAATTGTGGGTATTATTCACTAGATATATATGAGCACAAACATCAAGAATGCTGGCTTAAGTAAGATCTTGGGATAAACTCTTATTCTCCTAGTCTTTTGGTCTTGAGATTGACTTGATACTTATTCTCCTAGACCTACAGTCTCTAGATTGTCGCACTATTGGTTCTCCCCAACAGCCTAGTCTTCTATAATACTCTTCGTGACTTTGGTGGGCTTCCCTATTATCCTCTCCTCGATTTTGCCGGTCTTTCGAGTTGTGGGATTGAGGTGGTCTTCCTTATTATCCTCTTCTCGACTTCATTGGCCTTTCGAGTTGAGAGATCAAGGTGATCTTCTATATTATTCTCTCCTTGACTTCCGAGTTGAAGGATCGAGGTGATCTTCTCTATTATCCTCTCCTCCCAAGGGATCGAGGTGATCATATGCTCTCTTTGACTTTGTTGGTCTCCCGGGTGAAGGGTTTGAGCCCTGTGTTCTTTTAATGTTCTCCTCGACCTCGTAGGTCTTTTGGCACAGATTGAGCTTAGTTTTCTTATACATTCTATAGGAACATTTCCGTTTAGGAATATCCCTGCTTCGCATACTATGTGCTTGGGAACATCCCTGATTAAGGACATCCCTAGTAAGCACACACATTCCTACTTCGCATACTATGTGCTTAGGAACATCCCCAGTAAGCATATGGTATCCCTTATTTGCAAACTATGTGTTTGGGAACATCCATGATAAGCACACGTATCTATGTTTTGCATACTATGTGTTTGGGATCATCTCCGGTAAGTACACACATCCTCGCTTCATATACTATGCCTGGGAACATCCTTGGTAAGCACAGGCATCCTTGACGCACGCATATGCCCTTTGGGAACATCCCTATTCCGCGCATACATCATTTGGGAACGTCTTGACCAGGAACATCACCACTCAACCTCTCCTCTATATGAGAACTCCTTGACACTTGATCGTAGGATCGAGCAACTTATTCTCTTCCCACGATCTTAGTGGAATTAATCTTTCTCCCAGATTGGTGCAGAATAAATCCTCTTATTCTCTCTCCGTTTAGTTGCAGGATTGAACCTTTTATTCTCTTCACAAGAATTGAGTTTCTTATTCTCTCCCCGACCGTCGGTCATGGGATCAGGCATCTTATTCTCTTGCCACAACCTCAGTGGGATCAACTATTTCTCCTTGTTAGGAGCGAGATCAAGTTTCTTATTATCTCCCCAACCCATGGTCGTGGTATTTAACATCTTATTCTATCCCTATAACCTTGGTGGGTTTGAACTTTTCTCCTTCGTCAGTGCGCGATTGAACATCTTATTCTCTCCCCACAGCCTTAGCGAAATTTAGCTTCTATCCCTAGTTGATGTGGGATCGAGCATCTTATTCTCTCGATCGGTATGGGATCGAGTTCTTATTCTCTCTTCAACCTTTGGTCGCGAGATGAAACATCTTATTCTCTCCCCATGACCTTAACAAGATTAAGATTCTCTCCCGAGTCGGCTAGGGATCAAGCTTCTTATTCTTTTCCCGACCCTCGGTTGCGGGATTTGAATATCTTATTCTCTCTCTACAACCTTAGTGGGATCAAACTTCTTATTGAGTAATTTATTCTCTCCCCATGACCTCAGTAGGATTAAACTTCTCTCCTTGCATGATCAAGTCTTATTTTCTTCCCAACTCTTCCGGGATCGAGCATCTTATTCTGTCCCCTGTCCACCGTAGGATCGAGCATCTCTCTTCGGTTGGTGTGGGATTGATTCACTTATTTTCTCCCTGATCCCTAGTGAATCGAGCATCTTAATCTCTCCATGAATTTTGCGGGATAGAGCTTCTCACCTTGATTAATGTGGGATTGAGCCTCTTATTCTCTCATCGGTCCTCAATCGTGGTATCAAGCATTTTATTCTCTAACCTCGGTCTCAACGGGAGCGAACTTCTCTTCTAGCTTGGTCTCAACAGGAGCGAACTTCTCTTCTAGCTTGGTTGTGGGATCGAGTATCTTATTCTCTTATGGTTCTTTGTCGCAAGATTAAGCTTCTTTTTTCTCTCTCTCATTTTGCGGGTATTCAGGAGTCACAGATTGAGATATTTCACCCTTTTGTGGTAGCGGCCCCTGTCCCTACTTATAGGTTGACTTAGCTATGTTCTCCCCAACATCGTTGATTCATCTGAGGCATTGGATTGAGTTGTAAATAATTCCCTCTATTATATCTTTCTCCCTTGCATACTTGACGTTGAGATGAATTTCTTTATTCCACTTTCCCCGGTCTTAGCGGGATTGAGCTAGATTTCTTATATTCTCTCAAAGACTTTAGAGGTTTTCATAAAGTCTTAGGATCAAGTTATTTCTACGCAGCCCATGGCTCTAGGGTTGTCTCCTTTGTATGTACCAACCCTAAGGAAGACACTCATCAAAGTCCCTGACACCACTCTTGTGACTTTGCCTCCCGAGTCACTCCTACTATGCAACATCCTGAATCATTCTAAGTACTCCATAGTTCGAGTACCCCATTTAGCTCGATGACTTGGCTTCCTGACTCGACCTCTTGAATTGCTCTTATAACTTGGTAGCCCGATCACCCATGCTCCCTAAATTAGACTTCCTTCGGCGCTTCTCCTTAATTCGATTTGGAGAAGGGGACTTATGATATTCAGGGACAGTGATCTCTATAAAGCCAACCGGGTCAGCCTATGTGGTGTTAGTCCACATTAGTACATCTGACTTGCATGGTGCCTATCTTTTCGCTTAACATTTTGAGTTGAGTGCCCCACAAGACTCAGCTACTCGAGTCGCTCCCACTGTGTGACATCTTGAGTCACTCCCGAGTACCCCATTCTGATTGGTGACTTGGCTCCTTAACTCGGTCTCCCGAGTTGCTCTTATAGCTCCGCAACTTGAGCACTCCATGCTAGACTCAACCACGGTTTAGCATCGCTGATCCTACGGTTGCAAGAATCTTAACCCACATGGTTCACGATTCGAAATTGCCTGTTACGATTTGGTTCACAGTTCGTGATAGTTTAAGATTATTATTATTATTTTAAAAAATAAATTAAAAAAAATAAAAAGGACTTGAACTTATTTAAGTTGCCTATATATCCCTTTAGGGTATAAGGAATTCAAAGCCCGCGTAGTTTACTTATCTTTTTACTCTTATTACCTTAGGAAGCACTTCCAATTCCCATTCACATACTGTTAATTTCTTTAGTATCAAACTCTTCTTCCTCGCCATCTGAAAGTTGCATTCCTTGTATTTTTTTTTTTAGCTCTCATCCAATTATCAAGTAATATTTGTGCTTTCAAAGAGACACAAGACAAAATAAAACTTTTTTCATCCACTATACTATCTCGGAACTAAATGTCCTTCTACAACAACGATTGATACTGAACAAGTTAGGATTTTCTTTTTCTGTGATAAAGAGGTTGGAAATTTTTAGCTTTGATTTTAAATGAACATGTTATTAATGAATTTTTATCTCCTTGTATATTAACAGTGAAGACAAAATGACAAAAAATAATTTTATCATATTTCTTATACTTATTTAGTTGCATTTATTTTAGATCCTAGACTTAAATTAGATATTTACATGAAATGTTAGTTATGTATTTATGATACATTAATTCCATTTAAAGATTATTCTTCTCTTGATCGTGCTAATATTTTACAAAATATTAGAAATAAGTTATATGATATTTATAAAGATTATAGTTTAAAATATAGATTAGAAACTAATGTGTTTGAAACATAAAATATTTGTAGTAGTAATTTAAAATTCACAAAAGCACAACTTTTAGTAAGAGAATGGATGAAACGTCCACGAACTATTTTACAACTTCTTTTGATTTTAGTCAAATAGATAGCAAGACATATTTTGATATTCTATGGTGGTGATCACATGTTATAAAAATTCATTATAATGGTTAAAATTGGGTGGGAACTGTGTGGGCCGATACGGTTCCTACTTGTTTAACCAGGTGAATGGATAACCAACCTGTTCACCCGATTACGGATCCGAGTTGGGTCCACGCTCCCTAAGTCGGACTTTATTCGACTCTGCTTCTTAGTTTGATTGGAGGGGGGACTCGTGATATTGGGGGATAGGATCCCCTTCCAGCTTAGCAGGTCAGCCTACATGACACAAATCTAGCTCACATGCATGACCCACACATGACTTGCAAACTGTATGATCTAATAACCTGTTATGGTTTGAGACTATGGTTCTCTATAAAAGGTTGACAATGGTATGCAACCCTAGTTTTGTTTTCCTGCTTGTATACTTTTTACTGATCTATTCATGCCATGGGGGGATGATGACTTAGGAATTAGAGGGGCCTCACCCAGATGACTTCCAGCGAGCCCACGTGTGTCCGGCCATAGGAGAAAACTTCATCAGGTCTAGTAAGTGGCAAATTTTCTAACCGCAACGGATACTAAAGTGGGAAAATGAGTGAATGTAAATGAAAGGTTGAATCTTCCCTTTATTTATATCCACTTATTATTATTTTTTTCACTTATTGTCCCTCCATGTCTCTATATTGAAGCCTTTTTGAGTGTAAACAAATTCATCTTGATACACTTTGCTACATGTTGAAGCATGTTTAGTGTTGGCATAGTACACGTAATAATGCTTTAATTCGTTTGATTATCTAATTGTTATAATTATATTTTTAGAACTAAATAAACTTAGTGGAAGGGACTAAAGGAGTAAAGTGCATCCAAATTCATCTCAACGCACTTTATCGCATGCTGAGTGTTGACATGGTACTGCCATTGTCTTGTTTTGGTTGGATACTGAAACTTTAGCCAGGAATGATAGTTTAGAACTTGGTCTCTATTACTTGCAAGTGTTACCATTTGCAAGGTCAGAATGAAAATGTATCATGATTATGATGATGATAGGAACACTTTAGTTAACTTTGCTAATGCAACTAGACTTTTGTTCAACCAGTTTTTTGTTAATGTTTTATTAAACAATGTTGCAGTTTTTTTTTTTTTGTTACAAATTTCGAACCTCTATAATTAAAAATGGGAGTTCATTTTGTCTCACTCTGCTGTGAGCTTCTGTTTCCAAAATCAGAGATCTGTCAAATTCATGTTTTCTTATAAGGAGTTAGTTTTAGATATATGCACTGCACCTCTTCATGTGGGCTTAAACCTTTCTACTCATCACTTAGCCTTTTGTTGTAATGCTTCTTTCTCAGATTGTTATTGCAGATGAATCACATTTTATGAAGAATGCTCAAGCTAAGCGAACAAATGCTTGTATCCCAATTCTACAGGTCAGGCATTACTTTCTATAAGAGCTCTTATGGCAATCTAAACCAAGTTAACTTCATTGCAAATGATATTTCTTTTGAGACCTTGCCATAATTTGAAAATTTGTGGAATCTAGACATGGCATGATGGAAAGTTGCTTTGTCATTACTATACATATATAACTCCAAGCTTCATGGCTTCCATTTCTCAGAATATTATTTATCTGTTATCTTAGAAGAATTTTGTTTTCTACCTTCATGAAATATTTTTTCTCAATTTGGGTGTACTAGAATGACTACAAGAAAGTGGTAGTCTGTTCCATCTATATCTGTCTCTTTCTGTATCCGATGGACTTCCACCAATTTTTTCCTTTTGCATAAATGTTCGATGCATTAAAGACTTGAAGATACAGTTTAGTAATATCACACTGAAAATACTGCAGAACTTCATTGATCATTGACCTTTAGATACAACAGTGACTCGAGGATTAAATGGTCAATGGGGGCAAAAGATATTCCAGAGATATCAATGTGCATTACAAAATTTCACCAAATTAAAAAAATTGTTCATCATTATCACAATTATTGGTTCAATAGATACTAAATATCTGAATGGTCCTCTAAATGAGTTGATTAAATGAGAAAATATTTGAATTTGTTAATGCTATAACACAAACTTTGAGACAAATTATAAGGAGAGACATTTTTTTCAATTAATAGAATGTCAGTGTTCTGTAACCCACCCTTTTAATTTGAACATTATCTCAAATTTTAATCTCTAACCCACCCTTTTAATAGAATGTAAGTGTTCTTTAAATTTTTTATTTGCAGCCAAAAATTATCTCAAATTTTTATCACTTGGGGTTTAGCTGAAATAACTTTCATAGTATTATGATTCTCTTGATTAGCTTATTTATTATATTATATTCTCTTAGCGAAGATAATTTATTTGCGTCTGTAAGAAAATTGTAACCATATATAAAAATTTTCCTTAAATTATGGGATGTAAAAAAACCTCTTTAGTTTTTTTAGTTAAGTTAATTTAGAACAGTTTGTTAGAGTTCTCAAGGATTTTATTAGAAAAGTCACTTATTTTATGAAGAATAAGTCGTGTTATCAATTTATTATAAGAGGTTAGGATCCCATGTATTAGATAAGGTTTCAATTAATACAGTTGTCAATTTCCAACATTGTATCAGAGCTGAAACTTGCTATTCGGTTTTAGTATTAGTTATCCTTTAATTCACTATCATTCTCAATCTTGCCCTCGTCCATGAATCATACTCACTTTGATACTTGGTTTGTTTCCTTTTCTCCTTATTCTTTCCTTACAAATAAAAAACTAATTCTTTTGTTTTTCTTTCTTTGGTATTCTATATCTTATTCCTAATCTATCCTCTCTTTATCTTCATGCCCTCTTAAGTGTCATGTCCTCTTAATTTTATTTTCCGTTACCCTAGTTCTTCTACTCTATTGTTGTGTATATCTTTCTATTATCATTCCCTTGTTTTATTTGCCCTCTTCTTTTTTTGCGGCCGCCTATTAACCTTATTATATATATGCGTGTGTATGTATGTATGCTTGCCAATTAGCATGTAAACACAAAAAAAATGTAAAACAAAAAAGAAAAAATAGAAATTTCATCTCTATTCTCAACTGTAGAAATATCCCAGTCACACAAATCTCTTCCTTACCATTGAACGTGATATTTGTACACATGAATCTTAACAATGAAAACTATTTGCTTTTGGAAATGCAGTTTCTCTTATTGCTTCATTCCCATGATAGTTTTTTTTTTTAAAAAAAAATTTACTCTTCTTTATGCTCCTTTATCTTGATCTCTTTTAACTTTATTTTTTTTTATTTTGTTCTTTTTTCTTCTTTAACTCAATTCTTTTATTTTCATTTTCCGATTAAATTATTAGCATTTATCTTTATATTCTTTCTCCCCACCCGTTTCATCTTTTAAGATCTCTTTTCTTCTCGTCAATTATAAGCTTGTCCTTTTCCCCCTTATTATATTTTATTATTTTTTCTTTTTTTTCCCTTGTGATGTCTTCAATCAAAACCCTAAACTTGCTTGACCTTCATTGTTGATTTTTTTCTTTTACCCGACTTCGTAGCCTGATTCCTTTACTGACCTTTATATTTGAATTTCCCCCTTTCACTTGGCTTTCATTGTCAATTTTTTTTCTTTTATCAGCTTTTATAATTGCATTATTTTTTTAATAACCTTTGTAGCTGGTTTTTTTGTCCCTTTTGCTCAGCTTTCATTGTCAATTTTTTCTTTTACCAGCTTTCATAGTTGAATGCTTCCCTCTCGCTCTGCCTTCATTGCCAATTTTTCCTTTTACCATAGCTGGATTTTCCTTTGTTGCTCAGCTTTCATTTCCAATTTTTTCTTGTACTGGTCTTCATAATTGGATCCATTTTACTGGCCCTCATAGTTTGTAATTTTGCTATTGCTCATTATCGACCTTTATAATTAGATTCCTTTTACCAGCTATCAAGTTGGATTTCTTTTATCAACTTTCCTAGTTTGATTTGTTTTATTGATCTTCATAGGTAACTATCTTTTATTAGCCTTCATAGCTAGATTTTTCCTTCTTGTTGCTAGACTTTCATTGCTGTTTTTTCCTGTTACTTGCCTTATAGTTGGATTCCTTAGGGTTAAAGAGTAAAATGGAAACACTCTTTACATTCTATCTAGTAATACACACTATAAATAATTTTGTCTTTAGGATATTTGAATTATTTCTCGATTCGGAAAGGGTACAAGTGTTATCATTCTTCATTAGAGAAGTTCTATATGCCGGCAAATGTTATTTTCAATGAACAAGCACCTTATTTCATCTTCAGTGAGAGAATTTCATACTAGAAGATTAAGGATGGGAATTTCCTGCTCGACCTTTTATTACCTCTGACGTATAAGTCACTGTCTAAATTCATGTCAAATTTTATGTCTGCCTATGCATGAAAACCCGAACTCTGTCTTTAAAAATGTGAGACTTGAC
The DNA here is from genome assembly GCA_037833815.1 of Zingiber zerumbet. Classification (NCBI taxonomy): domain Eukaryota; kingdom Viridiplantae; phylum Streptophyta; class Magnoliopsida; order Zingiberales; family Zingiberaceae; genus Zingiber; species Zingiber zerumbet. The sequence continues at coordinate 4,992 of JBBMJZ010149753.1, read as the reverse complement.
AAGGCAAACTTGAAGAAGACGGTTGTTCTTGAACTAATGCTATGCAAGTCCAAGAATCGCACCTAAATCCTAAGAATGAGTTTGATGTCAAAAATATATTTTTGCATGGAGCATGAAGGGAAATAAATCTATATAGAGGTCGCACTAGGATATGAAAATAATTTGGGAGCTCATACTGTATGAAAACCTTATATGGACTTAAGCAATTACCCGAGCATCATTTGCAAGAATTATGATTGCCATGCGGTATAGATAAAGGCAAGGGGATATCGCATTGTTATTAAACACTCTTCTTTTGGGGGCTCTTAGTATATATTGATGATATAACAATGATATTAAATGATGTGGCTCACTTTAAAGAAGTTATTTTTATCTCTCAAAAGGAATATGTTATTGAAAAATAGGCAAACAACAAGCAAGCCAAGTTCTCCAATAGAATCAAATTCTCATACTTAGAATGGAAGATAATGATGCCTCACTAGATAAGGAGATGTATCAATGGCTGGTAAAAGTTATTTATGTGTCTCATACAAAACCAGACATAGCATAAGAGAATTTCATCTGCAAGCAGCTCATCGAGTATTACATATCTTATAGGAACACCAGGAAAGGAAAGCTTTTTTTGTTTAAAAGAAATGAAGGTGTCAGAGGCACATCTGGATGGTGAGCCATAGAATATTTCATCCTTGTTTGTGGTAACGTTGTGACATGGAAAGCAAGAAACAACATATGGCAGCGGTCTAATGTAAAGGCGAAATTCCGAGTAATGATTATGGTGTATGTGAACTACTTTGATCAACGACCATTTTGGAAGACTTGAAAAGATCAAATGGGATGAGCCAATGAGACTGGATTGTGATAATAAGTCTGCAATTAGCATAGCTCACAATTCACTACAACATGATTGACCGAAGCACATTGAAATTGACAAACACTTCATCAAGGGCATTAGAGAGCTAGTTGATTTGTAGCCTTTTCATATCTACACATGGACAGCTTGCAAATCTAGTTACTAAACGATTAAGTAGCTCAACGTTTCAAAGTATTATATCCAAAATCATTCTCCAGCTTGAGGGGGAGTATGAGAGAATATGATTTTGTAACCATATATAGGCTGAAGATATTCATTTAGGTTTGTTTAGATAAGTCTCTCTATAAACAAAGTTTGTTTAGAAAATTTTGTTTGGAAAAGTCTGATATAAGTTTTAGGGTTTTTATTAGAAAGGTAAATAAGTCATGTTATTAATCTATAAAAAAGTGTTAGGATTCCATGTATTAGACAAGTTTTCAGTTAATATGAGTTTTAATTTCCAACAACATCATTGGTTGATCTATCTAGTCCCCTTGGACTTAAAACTAGGGCAATTTACAAGAAGCATGGCGACCTATAAAATTGGAGACCCCTCACTGACAGTAATCAAATGCCAGCAGCATCTATAGAAAAACTCCCGTCAGCTTGTTCCATTCCTTCACTGGGATTGATCACAATTATTTTCCATACAATGCCTCCATGCATGTACCTTGGCTCTTGAACTTTGTGTCAGTTGTCTCTAACAATATCCAACCACTTCTCATGCCTTTTGGTTTGCCTGATTTAATCAGGTGGCCTTGGAGAACAATAAGGATGAAGAGTAGCAACTAGAAAGAAATAAACAGGAAAGTTAGGGAGTAGAAAGGCGAGGGGGGACAGAAGATGCAAAGAAGAATAAGTTACCTATTTGGAAAGAGATTGGTCCCAACAATTGACAGCCTTTGTTGCTGCATTGGTGATGACAATTAGATTTAGGTTGAGAAAAACTGGGATGCGGAGCTTTCTGTGTTGCACTGCATCTTATTCCTATTTCCCAAGATGAGTGGAATCTAGAACAATTCTTTTTGTTGCTTTGGAAGAACAGAAGGTTCTTGAAAAATTGCAGAAATGTTTTTTTTGGGACTCGAGTATTGTTAGGCTGGTAGTATGCTCATTGTCACTACAAATATGCCCCTTATTTATTTTGTGAGCCCAATGGGGATCTACTTGACTCTGTCGTTAGAAACATGTAAGTTACATGTCTAGAAGTATTCTGTTTGGCACTCAAATTGGTAAGCTTAACTGCTTTGGTTATACTCTTATTTTGTCCATCCAACTATCTACTCCTTAATTATAGTTACATAGCTGCACTGCCTTTGAGCTGCACTGCCTTTGAGTCGCACTGCTCTTTATTTCAGAAAGCTCAATATGCAATTCTTCTGAGTGGAACTCCTGCTTTATCCAGACCTATTGAGTTGTTCAAACAGGTGAAAACTTAAAGATCCTATTGCCTGATCACTTTGCTCCTTGTGTTTGTGACGCTCTTAGAAGGTTTAAAACTGATGTATTATTTTCCAGCTTTCGGCTTTACATCCTAATGTTTACAAAAATGTGCACGAGTATGGGAACCGCTATTGCAAGGGAGTAAGTCTTTATCTTCTCATTTCTAGTTATCCACTATGCGATGCATCTCTTAGCAAAATTTAAGTTTAAATAGCTCTTGAACTTTATCTTCTAGGGCTTCTTTGGTGTCTATCAAGGTGCAAGTAACCATGAAGAATTGCATAGTTTGCTAAAAGCAACTGTCATGATTCGCCGGTTAAAAAGAGATGTACTCTCACAGCTTCCAGTGAAGCGTAGGCAACAAGTAATGTTATCTATTCCCAAAATATTATTTCGAGAAAGTCAAGCTATTTGTTTTTGTCTTGGCAAGAATGATTTGCAATCTGCACACCATTCTTGGTTGTCATTGCTCTTTTTTTACAGTGTTTTTGGAATAGTAAAGGACTGCAGATTTGGTCTGATTGTGGATCAAATGCATTTTTTTCTTCATAGTTGGTCACTTGCAATTTTGTGAAGATAAGAACTTTTCACTTAACTGAAACTAGATGCTTGAGAATCATAAAGTTTCACATCTAATGGGTTTAACTAGACAAAAGTGTTGTCTTTGTGCATTTTCCTTGTTCATACTAGTTGTTTTTAGAAAATAATAGCATCATTTTCTTTTATTTCATGTTGTAGAGATTCAGCTTTTCCCTACCTTTAATCTCACCTTCTATTTTGTGGTGTAGATCTGCAGTGTCAATTTTTGTTTTGCTGGTTATTGTCGTATTTGTTTTAACTTCAAACATACATTCTAATTGATCTCTTTTAATTGCCAAAATTGCACAAAGCTGCCATGTCTCATTTATTTTATTTGTTTTGAAACTCACTTTTATATATTTTTTAACTATTATCTCTCTTAGTTTTGTTTTGTCTTCTCCAACAATCTCTGTATGTTTCTTGAATGCCACTTGCAAACGACTGACCTCAAGAATTACAAATTCACGCATGCATATTTAACTCATTTGTATGTTTTCAAGAAAAACCATGTAAATTTGTTTCAGTTCATACTTTGAGCTACAGGCCATGTTAAAAATTTTATTCCTATAACCATGTAAAAACTCTTCTCATTCATTCTACGGAAGTCTTTAGTGAAACCGATCTCTTGAAGTTGACATTAGCTGGAACTCGTAGTGGATGACAGAGGCTTTATTGGAGGATTTTTGTTGTGGAATCAAGCCAATGAGTGAGGGAGGAGTAGACGGCCATTGATGGGTGGAGAAAATGGTGCTGGAGAAGAAATCGATGTTGGGACTGAAAGTTACTTTGACAGGATGAGAAAATGAGAAATCAATGCCCAAATGAGTGCTGGACTCTCTGTCTCTTCTTCCTGTTTCTTCTCCTCTCCTTTCTGTTCCTATGCCTCCTGCACCACTTTGTACTAACGTGACTACCATCACATTCCCACAAGTGACTGAGACAGAGACCAAAAATGAGATTCTGGGCCTTGGATAGGTCTTGTGCGTGAAGTGGATAGTGAGAAAAAAGAGAACGCCTAAATATCTGGAAGCCTTGATATGATTATACTTATCTGATGGGACATTCCGCATAGGTTTGGCTCCTTGTTCAATCACGTTCACAAAGTGAACTTCATTGAGCTAAAAGCATTTTCTGTGGGCTTCATCAAGTGGGTTCATGTGTGGATGTTAGACAATAGTTTGGAAGATATGGCACTGAAAATTGTAGAGAGGGTTGTCCATTATATTTAGCAACAATTCAAAGATTATTGTGGAATATGCCGATTAAGGATGAGCAATTTGGAGGCTCAAAGCTTCTCACAACAAAGGCAACCACTAAGTCTTCTTGTCCACTAAGGGTCTGGAAGTTTTGGAGTTTCTCGTGTGTTGGTGAACAGATAAAATGAAGATTTTTGCCAATGCCATCACCACAGCTTGAGATTTTGCTGCTTTAGACAATGCTTTCTATGTCATATTTCTATATAAGAAACATCTTTTTCAGACTAAGCCAAATCATACAACAACAACAACAATAACAACCAAGCATTTTCCCACTAGGTGGGGTCGGTTGTATGAATCCTTTTACGCCATTGAACTCTATCTCCTATTATATCATGATCTATATTTAAATAAATTTTATCTTATTTTATTATTGCTAACCAAGTCTTTTTTAGTCTTCCTCTTCCTCGTTTGATATACGTGTTTATCATAGTTTCACATCACCTAACTGGAGCATTTATTGGTCGTCTAAGTATATGTCTGTATCATCTTAAACGTGTCTCTCGGAGTTTTTTCTCAATAAATGCAACTCTGACTTTCTCTCTAATGCTCTCATTTCTTATTTTGTCCATCCTTGTATGTCCACACATCCATCTTAACATCCTCATCTCTGCAACTCTCATCTTCTGCTCATGTGCTCGAGTCATAGCCTAACATTCAGCTTCATATAACATAGCAGGTCTAATTGCTATTTTATATAACTTATTTTTAAGTTTAAGAGGTACTTTATGAGCACATAAAATAGTCAACGCTCTCCTCCATTTTAACCATCCTACTTGTATTCTATATAAGACATCTCTCTCAATCCCTCCATCATTTTACAAAAATGATCCTAAATATTTAAATTTCTCGGTTCCAAGCAAC
>JBBMJZ010149650.1:0-20795 GCA_037833815.1 Zingiber zerumbet | reverse complement strand
GTCGAGCAAAAGACGCAGCTAGTAAGAAGGACGGCACGGGAGAGAAGGACGCAACTCTTCCAGGCGCCCCAACCAGGCCTATAAATACTGCCCTCGTCCAAAAGTTTAGAACAACACTTATGATTTATTCTAGTTTTGTTTTGTTCTATAATTGAGTATTTCAACTACTGTAAGAGGTTCCTCCGTCTGAAGGAAATTGTTTACTGAGCTCCAACTTCCTTGGATTAACAACCTCCCCGGTTGTAACCAAGTAACTTTTTTGTGCCTCTTTTCTTTCCGTCATTTATTTTATTTATGCAAGTGTTAGATTAATTAAGCCGTAAATTTGAGAATTTTTTTTTTTATTTGTCAGGGTTATTCACCCCCCTTTAGCCGACCGCCAACGATCCAACAGTAGTCGGGCGCAGTAATGTTATAGCAGAGCAGTAGCACGAAGCCGGAACAGTCAAAATGTCAAATGGATGAGTAGAACCTTGTAGAAGAGTTGTGGCTTGAATGCTGCTCGAACATGACTTATATAGGTTGTGTAAGGCGCCTTCAACCTCCTTAGAGGGGCCTCCCACAAGCAAATTTTATCCCTCTATCTTCGATGATGATAAAATCTACAATCTTCGATTTTTATCCTCTGGAAGGTGCCTTCAAAGCTCTTCAAAGCACCTTCTAGCTAACTCAAGGTGCCTCCAAAAGCATGCGAGGCACCTCTAATTGCTGGTTTGACACAATATTCTTTTGGAGGCTATATCTTTTGACTCCGAACTCGGAATCAAGTTCTGTTAGTTGCCACGTGTGTAGAATTCGAAGGTCTACGTTCTCTACAACATAGAATTAGAAAAATACATGCATGAACAATTTATATAGATTTATGAGTTAGATCCTATCTTCCCGAGACCAGGATATAGTCAGGGTCTCAATTTAAGTTTCTGAAATGGACATAAATTGGACCGACGCCTACTGTCCCCTCAAATGGGATGCGTACTCACTGAGCCACTCTCCTCCAGCGATTTACTTCCCCTTATCAAATGTCAAGTTACCTCCTTGACGTCCAATCTGACCCACTAGGTTTTCCTGTCGGAATCAGACATCTGGATTTCTTCCTTTAGGAATCGAACATCCCGACCTCTTGACGGAATCGCACATCCGGACTTCAACCCATCGGGAATCGAATATTCTGACCTCTTGGCAGAATCCCACATCTGAACTTCATCAATCAGGAATTGCACATCTCGGTTGGACTTCCTGCCTGGTGTTTGGTCCTCTTGACCCGTCAAGTTAGTCAACCCTGTGCACTCGGTAACAATGTTAGATTAACAACACATCTAACTTTAATCCACTTGCCATTCATCAAAACTTAAGTTTGACCATTGGTGCCAAATGCATCAAAACGACCATCCTCGGAGGAAGGTTTCATTTCATGTATATGCCTTGGTGGCGGAATATTCCCTGACGAGTAGTTGTTATTTTCTAACAAGTTGTTGTGATCCCCTGACAATGTTGTCTCCCGGAGACATTCTGATTGACTTAGTAGCCGACCGACTGTATGATGGGAGACTGACATGAGAAGTGGGGAACTAAGTCCCTTAAGTCCGACCAACTATTTAGTTGACCGACCATATGCTGAGAGTTGCATTGTAGGAGCAGGGAACTGGGCCTCGTATGTCCGATCGTTGCTGGAGCCGACCAGGTGTACTCTGTGTATCTTAGCATTGAGGATTGGAGCGTTAAGTCCCTTAAATCCTAAACCCTAAACCTAAACCCTGAGTCCGACCGACTCTGGGGCCGGCTGACCGTATGTTGATAGACTTGTGCTTGCAGGATGGGAGACAGGATCTTGTAAATCCGACTGACACTAGAGCTGATTGAGTATACTTTGTGTATCTTGGCACTGAGGAGTGGAGTGCTAAGTCCCCTAAGTCCGACTGGCTTTGGGGCCGACTGGCTTCATACGGAGTGCCTTAGCGCTGAGAGTGACTTATTCAGCTGCATATACTCTGACTTTGGCTGCCACCTCACCCTGACTTTGACCGTTACCTTACCTTGACTTTGACCGCCACCTCACTTGACTTTGACCACCACCCCACCTTGACTTTAACTGTTACATCATTTTGATCATCAATTCCACATTACCCTTGGGACCACTTTCTAACACACCATATCATTGTGTTTTCCCTAGTATATTGACGGATAAGGACCAAGAGTGCCTGAGTTGGATGAAAGTCTGTTAGATGAAATCATGGGCATACTCCTATATTGTACGGTTTACTAAAATGTAGAAATAAATGATAGAAAGAGCGTATTTTCTCCCTTTCTTCTAAGAAGGTGCAATAACGACTTTAGTCCTAATAAATCTTGAGGATTTAGCGATATTGGAACACAGAATTGGGCGAAGACTTCTTCCTATTTAGATTAAAGAAAAGCAGTTTCTTTTAAAAAAAAATTAATGTGTCCCTATCTTAGCAACTTCATCGTCATTTTTTGTCGAGTCTTTCTCTGGATTTCTTTTTCTGGGATTAAGGCACAAAGGTAGTTTGACTTCTCTAAGAATAACGATTAAGAAAACTCACTTCTTAGCTACTCGTAGTATAATAGGTTTTCAAGTGGTGGAAACAGATTCGGTCTTAAGCCTATTGTATCTTCTACAATTTACATATATATAATTGCTCTCAACGTCAAGGAGGAGTAGTGGCAAAAGTGGGAGGGTAACGACGAAGAGCAACACGTGAGAGGGGGAGGGAGGCAGACATCGACCTTGCTACTAGAGTATTTAGGGCTTTTGTATTGCCATTCAAAGAGGAAGCACCAAAGTTCTCAGACATCAGACGGATACAACTGATGGCTAAAACTACAACAACTACAATCAAGCCTTATTCCACTAGGTGGGGTTGACTATATGGATCCTTTTACGCCATTGAACTCTATCTCTTACTATATCATCATTTATACTTAAATAAATTTTATCTTGTTTTATTGTTGCTAACCAAGTCTTTTTTGGTCTTCTTCATTTGATATGCCTATTTGTCCTAATTTCACATCGCCTAACTGGAATATTTATTAATCGTCTAAGTATATGCTCGTACCATCTTAAATATGTCTCTCGGAGTTTTCCCTCAATAGATGTAACTCCAATTTTCTCTCTAATGCTCTCATTTCTTAATTTGTCCATCCTTATATGTTCACACATCCACTTTAACATCTTTATCTCTGCAACTCTCATCTTCTGCTCATATGCTCGAGTTATAGCTTAACATTCAGTTCCATATAACATAGCAGGTCTAATTATGATTTTGTAGAACTTTCCTTTAAGTTTTAGAGGTACCTTACGGTTATATAAAATACCTGACCCTTTCTTCCATTTTAACTATCTTGTTTGTATTCTATGTAAGATATCTCTCTCAATCCCTTCATCGTTTTGCAAAAATGATCCTAAATATTTAAAGCTTTCGGTTTCGGGCAATTCGTCATCTTCTATATTTTCTCATTACGTCTAATATTGCTAAACTTAAATTCTATATATTCTGTTTTTATTCTACTAAACCTAAAAACTTTCCCTTCTAGTATTTTCCGCCAAGATTCTAGTTTAGCATTTACTTTTCATATACCAAAATAATATCATCTCTGCAAATAACATGCATCACATTATTGTATCTTGAATGTGTAAAGTTCGTCCATAATTAGTGTAAAAAGATAAGGATTTAGAGCTGATCGGTGAAACAACTTAATAATAATTTAATTTTATAAAACATCATAAATAAATACATATAACGGAATAATTATCTCTTTGCAAAAAGGAAAAGTTAATTATTATTTTTTAGAATTACGACCCACGAAGATGTTTAGCCTGTGAGTAGAATAACAAAAATTTATTTTGCCAACATCTAAATTGGAAAATGTTTAAATGGGCATTTACTCCTTTTCTAATTTCTTGAATTATTTTAATCCATCAGTTTAGTTTTATAGAATGAGAGCCCATTCTTTTTATTTTTTGTGTGTGAAACAATTCGATTTTCTATATTAGAATGGGGAAATCATTTAGTTTTAAAAGGCAAAAATAAAAATTAATTTAATTTAACTAAGTTCAATCTGTCGAGTTGTTTTATCAGAACACTTAGTCGAGTTGTTTTATCAAACAGCTTGATTAATTAATTTTCTTTTAAAAATAATTAAATAGGCATTTTGCTTGCTTTCTTTATATATATATATCAGATTATTTTTCTTCTGCAACTAATGTAGTGTGAATTTTAGAACTGAAAACTGTGATAGGTTGAATCCCTTACATGATTTGATGAGGATTTAAAACTGTAAACTAACTCAGAGCTCCTAAGATTGAATGTGCCATCTAAGCGAAGTCTTTGCAGTCTGCCATATTAGAAACGATGGCAAAAGCCTGCTCTATCTACTATTTATAAAAGAATAATGTTGTGTTTAGGTTAAGAATGCCTCTTTTCTAACTGCTTCATTTTTTGAGATAAATAGTGGCTTAATCAGATTTGACAAGAAAAACAGTATTGTCCATTATAGCTAAGGTGAGGAAAGGCAAAGGCTGTTTTGGCGGCTGATTTGCTAACAGATTGACCTTAGCCATAGTTTGGTATCAGTTGCTGGAAGATTTAAATCTTCAAAAACTTAAATAAGGTAGTAAAACTTGAATTCTAAGATTAGATATGATGGCATGGATTTGCCATCATAGCTAATCTTGACTTCATGTAATTACACTCAACAATTCATGCACCAAATGTTCACGCTGATGTTGCAACCTTTTAGAAAACCTGGCAACTTTTTTTCCCTTTTATAAAACTATTTTAGATATTACATGCTAACATTCCTTGTCAAATAGTGTCAGCAACTATTCTTGCTTGATTTTAGGTTTTCTTATCTGGTTGTGCTTCTGTTTCTGAGTACTTTTTTTTTTCTGTTCACCTTTTCATCAGACCCCTTTTGGTTATACAATATCTTATTGAGAGGTAACATGCTTATGGTTTTACACAGGAAAATATTCGAAAAATTCGGGTTGCCCTTTATGTGCAAACGGCTGCTCTGCACTTTATTGATGGTTTGAACTTCATGCACTGACATTATAAGTGAACTTGTTCTGTTAATCAGTCTTTTTCATCTTTAATTGCAGCTAGTGCAAATGCTGAGTATCCACTTTCGGAGGAGGTTAGAAAAGCTGGTTTCCTTATAAGTCCTGATGAATTGACAAACATTGCACGCTCCCATGATAACAGGAGATTGAAGAATCATAGAGGAGTTAGTGGCATAGCAAGAAAAATCTCTATTTCACCAGATTATGGTGTCAAAACAAGTGACTTATCCATTAGACAGGAAATTTATGGAATTAATCAGTATGTTGAGAAGCCTCCTAGAAGTTTTTTGATGTTCGTGTGGGATGCATTACATGATTTGACATTGCTCATCCTTATGATATGCGCTTTGATATCTATTGTTGTGGGTCTTGCTACAGAAGGATGGCCCAAGGGTATGTATGATGGGTTGGGAATCGTTCTCAGCATTTTTTTGGTTGTCATCGTCACTTCAATCAGTGATTACAGGCAATCATTACAATTCAGAGATTTGGAGAAAGAAAAGAAGAAAATATTCATTCAAGTAACCAGGGATGGTTACAGACAGAGGGTTTCAATTTATGATTTAGTTGTTGGGGATATTGTTAATCTTTCAATTGGAGATATAGTTCCAGCTGATGGACTGTATATTTCTGGGTATGCTTTGTTAATAGATGAATCAAGCATGTCCGGGGAAAGTGAACCAGTGCATGTTTCTCATGAAAAACCCTTTCTTCTAGCAGGAACTAAAGTGCAAGATGGCTCTGCCACAATGATTGTTACTGCTGTTGGGATGAAGACTGAATGGGGAAAATTAATGGAAACCTTGAGTTACGGCGGGGAAGATGAAACACCACTTCAGGTAAAACTCAATGGCGTTGCAACAATAATTGGAAAGATTGGTTTAGCATTTGCATCATTGACATTCGTTGTCCTGTTAGGAAGATTCATAATTGAGAAGTTCTACAATGCAGGCTTCAAATGGTTTCCGGATGATGCATTGACAATACTAAACTATTTTGCTATCTCTGTTACAATCATTGTTGTTGCTGTTCCCGAAGGGCTACCTCTGGCCGTGACCTTGAGTCTTGCCTTCGCAATGAAAAAACTCATGGAGGAGAAGGCACTTGTGCGACACCTGTCAGCATGTGAAACAATGGGATCTGCTAGTTGTATTTGCACTGATAAAACTGGTACACTAACAACTAAACACATGGTTGTTGATAAAATTTGGATTTGTGAAATGGCAAAATCATTTAGGGGATCTGAGACTGCTGTATCTCTAAAATCCATGATACCAGGAAGTGCTTTAGCAGTCCTTTTGCAATGCATATTTCTCAATAGTGGTTCAGAAGTGGTTAGAGGGAAGGATGGTGAAAATTCAATACTAGGGACCCCTACAGAAACAGCATTATTAGAGTTTGGTTTGGAGTTAGAAACACAAGTAGATTCACAACATCAGCACTGCAAAAAGTTGACAGTTGAACCTTTTAATTCAGTAAAAAAGAAAATGTCTGTCGTTGTTGAATTACCTGATGGAGGGACCCGTGCTTTCTGCAAAGGTGCACCTGAAATTGTCCTACAAATGTGTGATCATGTAATTGCCAGTGATGGAAATATCATTCTTTTATCCAATAAGCAAAAGGACGATGCTATGAAGGTGATTAATGATTTTGCTTGTGAAGCTCTGAGAACTCTTTGCTTAGCCTTTAAGGACACCAGTGGTGAAGAGCAGAATATGGATCAAATTCCTGCTACTGGTTACACACTGATTTGTGTTTTTGGCATCAAAGATCCTGTACGGCCAGGAGTTAAGGAAGCTGTTCAGACTTGTATAGCCGCTGGTATCAAGGTGCGGATGGTTACAGGAGACAACATAAACACAGCTAAAGCCATAGCAAAAGAGTGTGGCATATTATCTGAGGACGGTTTGGCCATGGAAGGGTCAGAAATTAGAAACAAGAACCCTGAAGAAATGAAAGATATAATACCAAAAATTCAGGTTCCTTTACACTGCTTTACTGCAATGAGAAACAATTGCAGCTACACTAACGTGCTTGCTGTTAAACTATTCACACTTGGGTCACAAACAATCATTTTTTTCCTAAAAAAACAAACAATCAGTTTAACTGAAACATTGGCACGAAATTATATGTTGTGGATCAGAAATTAGAAACAAGAACCCTGAAGAAATGAAAGATATAATACCAAAAATTCAGGTTCCTTTATGCTGCTTTACTGCAATGAGAAACAATTTCAGCTTCACTAACGTGCTTGCTGTTAAACCTTTCACACTTGGGTCACAAACAAACATTTTTTGCCTGAAAAAACAAACAACCAGTTTAACTGAAACATTGGCACGAATTGTGTTGTGGATATCAGATTATCCTAATCTTTAGCAGCTAGTTTACTTTGTCATTTACAGGTAATGGCTAGGTCTTTGCCTTTGGACAAACATACATTAGTAAAAAACTTGAGGAAAATGTTTAATGAAGTTGTAGCAGTGACAGGCGATGGAACTAATGATGCTCCAGCTCTGCATGAGGCTGATATTGGTCTTGCAATGGGTATTGCAGGCACAGAGGTATGCTTTTCAACTCTGAATTACTTTTGCTGACTATGCATGGTTATGGTACTTCTTGAATGCATTTTAAATTCTCTTCTTATTTGGATCAGAGGAATGGCTGTCCATCCGCAGTTTAATCTATAATTTGAAATGGAGGGACATAGCCTTTTTATATTGGTTTGGAGGAGGCATGGAGTAAAATAATAAACTAAGATGTGCATAATAAGTAGAGATATAAATATAAAGCTAGTCAGAGCCAAAGGCTATGCCTCATTGGGGTAGTTTTGAACTGTTAGCTGAACCTACGAATCCTTGTAATGCTTGTTCTTAAATACTTGTTTAGAATCTCCCACAGATTGTTATTCTCCAAATTCATGACCTTATCTCCAAGGTTAGATGCCAGAATAATACTCTCTTCTTTTTGACATTCCCTCATATTTCAGAGTAAATCAAACTTGGTTTATCTTTAGGTGAACCTCACGCCCTAAGAGTAAATAATGGAAACCTACTTTATTTTCCTTTGCAACCCTTTGTTATATGTCACTTCATGTTCACAATCTTTAGAATCTGAAGTATCAACAATCTGAGGGAAAATCAAGAAAGAACATCATGCCAATTATCTGGAGATTTGGTCCATTCAGTCTCTTTTGATGATTATCAAAACTTTAATTCAAACAGTTGTACATCAAAGTTGCTTAATTGCTGCATTAGAGCTGGATCTTCATCATCTTCAACTAGTGCGTTAGTCTTACTTTTCTGTTTGTGGAATATTTCATATTTTGTAGGGCATTGTTCAACATCTATGCTTGGCATGAGGGCGAGTGTCAGTTAAGGATGCCAATGAGTTGTATCTCAGTTGCTCACAACACATGCCCATATTGGCATGGATATTTCTAGGTCAGGCTTATCCCTTGTGGATAAAGGTGATGTGCTCACCATAGGCACCCCTCCACACCCGCCCCAAGGCATTTGGAAGGGAGGTAAATAACGATGACCGAACGACGTCTCTTTAGGTGGGAAAGATTTTATTTCTCAGGAGATTGTTCTCCCGGGGATTCGATCTCTGCTCTTTTGTGGCAATCTATCACTCGAGTACCAACTTGGTGATGTGGGTTTGACTAGGGACTTGGAATCAAACTTTGTCAGTGGCCACGCTTGCAGAATTCGAACATCTACGTTTATTACTTGGGTACCATGACCGTCAAGTTTCAGACCCAAATTCCACCATTTAGATCCATTTTGAAGTATCCGAACATATTTTTTACTATTTATAGTATTTTTTGTTTTTTTTTGGCTAATTTTGATATTGTTATCTTAAAATTACAGTTTTCGGTCTATGTATGGTCCTGTTTCATGTTTCAAGACCGTTTTGGTTTAATTCTATTTTGAGACATCGTCTCCTTCTTGGAAGGAGATATTTCCCTATTTCCTGGTATTCTCTTTCGAATCAACATATTGTAGAATCAACAGAGTCGATAGTATTCACTGAGTCAATTGGTATCAGAGAAACTGATCCTACGAGATCATGTCGTTGAGAAGACAACAATGCGTTGACAATGGCCACAACACGTATGAACGTGATCAGGAACACTGGTTTCGAGAGATGATGGATGAACGGGTGGGGCGGATCAAAGGGGTCGTGGAACGTCTTGCTGACAGGATGTAGACATTGCTCGAGAACAAAACTAGAAGAAATCAGACCCATCGTCATCATCGAGCGAACTCAGATGTGGAAATGGATGAGGAGGAGGAGGCTTCACACGGGCGATTTCGGACAACAGTAGAGGAAGATCGCCGATGTTGGGAGTCAAGTATGAGAACGAAAATTCTGAGTTTCATGACAGCCTACAACCTGAGGAGTTCTTGGATTGGCTAGCCTCTATAGAGAAAAATCATGGATTTTAAAATAAACACCTGAAGACAAGCGGGTGCCCTTAGTTGTGACTAGATTGCGTGGGAGAGCAATTGCATGATGGGAACAACTGAAATTAACCCGGAACAGGTTGCGTAAGGCAAAAGTTACCAATTGGGAAAAGATGAAGAAGCTCATGCAGGAAACCTTTTTGCCATACAACTTCCAACGACTAATGTGTCAAAAGTTGCAAAATTTGAAGCAAGGTACTCGGTTAGTGGATGAATATATCTCTAAATTCTTTTAACTAATTGCGAGGAATGAAATACACGAGACGGAAGATAAGTTGGTAGCATGATACATCGAGGGGTTGAGATATCAGATTCAAGACACAATTAATATGTTTGATCCTATTTTTGTTTTTGTTGCACACCAGAGGGCCTTGGTGGTAGAAAAGCAAGCACGACGAAATAGTGGGATTTTTTCCTACGAACACTGCAAATGGAGGGTCTAATGGTGTGAGTGCTGGGTTGGTAATAAGGGTGCTAGATAAATTAATAGAGGAAGTGGCAACAATGGCGACAAAATAAAGTGCTTTAATTGTGGAGAGATTAAGCATAGACAATTGGATTGTAGGACGACTGCGGTAAAGAAAACACTATTCGTGGAGAATGAAGCTTGTGAAGATGGCATAGCAGAATTTTCTGGAGACCGCTAGTATGAAGAGGAAGCCGTAGACGAAGTGTTGCTAGAAGGAGATGTTGGGACAACTTTGATGGTTTCCTATTGAAGCCCAAATCGGTAGATGATGACGGGTTGTGAAATAATATTTTTCAATCAACATACACCATTCTGGGTATAGTATGTCGTTTTGTGATCGATGCTGGAAGTTGTGAAAATATCATATCTATTGATGTCGTTCAAAAGTTAAATATTCAAACATAAAATCATCCCAAATCATACAAATTAGCATAACTCGGGGGGAGGTATCGGTGTCAAGAAGGACTCTTGTTTCTTTTTCTATTGGTCTAAAATATAAAGATACACTTTGGTGTGATATGGTAACGATGGATGCTTGTCACCTATTGTTAGGCAGACTTTGGCACTATGATAGACAAATGTTTCATGATGGGCAAACTAATATTTATAGTTTTGTGTTTGAGGGAGCCAAAATTGTGCTACTACCAAACGAAGCCTATACGTGAAGCGTCAATCTTATTGTCCGTTTCTCAGTTGAATGAGGAGCTGCAAAATGCAGAAAGGGGGTTATGTTGATGGGCAAGGACGTATATGAGCCTAGCACTATTCTAAATTTAGTGCCTCCTTTAATTACAGAATTTGGTGATATCTTTCCTAAAGAGCTACCTGATGAGTTACCTCCTCAACGAGATATTCAACATTATATTGATTTGTATTCGGGGGCATCAATACCACACAGATCGCATTACCGGATGAGCCCGTGTGAGCATGAAGAATTACAACGATAGGTTGAAGATTTGTTGGTTAAAGGCCATATAAGGGAACCTTTTGGTACCAAAGAAAGATGGATCTTGGTGTATGTGCATGGATAACTGGGCCATCAATAAAATCAATGTCAGGTACGGCTTTCCCATTCCCCGTTTGGGTGATTTACTTGATGAGATTAGTGGAGCAACTGTGTTCACCAAGTTGGACTTAAAGAGTGGGTATTATCAAATTCGCATTAGGCCAGGGGATGAATAGAAAACAACTTTTAAAACTAGGGAGGGGTTGTTTGAGTGGCTTGTGATGCTTTGGGTTTATCTGACGCTCCTTGTACCTTTATGTGTGTGATGAATCAATTGTTGCGGCCATTTATTGGTAGGTTTGTTGTTGTATATTTTGATGATATCTTGATATATAGTGCGACTTCAGAAGAACATCTGCAACACGTGAGGGAGGTTTTTAATGTGTTGCGTAGGGAAAAAATTTATGCTGCTATGAAAAAGTGTGTTTATGTCTTCCAAGGTGTTTTTTTAGGGTATCTAATTTCAGGAGCAGGTTCAGAAGTTGACAAAACTAAGATACAAGTAGTCGGGGATTGGCCTACATCGACGACCTTAACAAAAGCAAGAAGTTTTCACGGATTGGTCTCATTTTACATGCGTGTTTCATTGCTTCTTTTAGCATTATTATGGTTCTCATAACAAATAGTTTGAAGGGTTGCAGATTTGAGTGGACTGATAATGCAGAGTTAGTTTTTCTATTGATTAAAGAACGACTGAACAACACCGATCTTAGTCCTTCTAGATTTTTCATAACCATTTGAGTTGCACACAGATGCTTCCAAAATTAGTATTGGCGTAGTACTCAGTCACCTGTGACATTTTCGAGTGAAAAATATCTAGAACAAAACTTAATTACAGTACTTGTGATGTGGAATTCTTTGCTATTGTGCAAGCCGTGAGGTATTAACCTCAACTATTTGTTTGAGAATTTGTGTTATATACATATCATGATTCATTAAGACACCTACACCAACAAGACAAGGTGTCGCCCCGCCATGCAAGATGGGTTGCTTATTTGGAACAACGCACCTATGTTATCATTAAACATAAAGCGGGGGTTGCTAATCGAGTGGTAGATGCTTTAAGTCGCCGGAGCAACTTTCTAGTTACTATACGAGTTGAGGTAGCAGAGTTTGACTCTTTTTGTGATTTTCTTGATACCTTATTTTTTAATAATATTGCATGATGTACGAGTGGGAGAGAGGACTAATTTTTTGCTACATGAGGGATTTCTGTTTAAAGGTAGTCAGTTATGCATTCCAGATTGTAGTCTTCACTTACAGATAATCAAGGAATAGTACGGTGAGGGTCATGTTGGTCGGGATTGAACACTACATTTGGTTCAAACTTTTTACTTTTGGCCTACATTGCGACAAGAAATGGAAAATATGTGCAGAGGTGCAAAATTTGTCAAATCTCTAAGGGGGCAGCTACTAATGCGGGTTTGTACATGCCTTTGCTGATCCCTTCTCGGCCTTGGGTTGATATTAGCATGCTTTTGTGCTTGTCTTGCCGCGTACCTAGTGAGGTAATGACTCCATCTTTGTTGTCATTGATAGATTTTCTAAGATGGTTCATTTTAGTCCTTGCAAGAAGACTGCATATGCTATTATGGCGGCACAACTATTCTTTCAGGATATTTACCGTCTTCATCGATTGCGGACATCCATTGTTTTGGATCGGGACACTCAGTTCCTTGGCCACTTTTGGCGTAGCTTGTGGAAGATGGTTAATACATAGTTAAATTTTTAGTAGTGCATATCATCCTCAGACAGATAGGCAGACGGAGGTTGTGAATAGGTTACTCGAAAACTTATTGCATTGCTTAGTAGGAGACCATGTGAAGAGTTGGGACCAGAAGCCATGTCAGGCGGAATTTGCTCACAACCATGTTGTGAATAAAAGTATTGCTTTTAGTCATTCCAGGTGATTTATTCAGCTCAGCCTCATGATCCATTGGATTTGTTGACATTGCCTAGCACGGGTCCCTATGTTGTAGGGCAATTGACTTCGTGAATTGTTTACAGGAGATCCATAAAACGATACAAGATCATTTATCCATCCCTAATTCCAGGTACAAAGACAGAGCAGACCAAAAGAGACTACACTTGGAGTTTGATATTGAGGACTTAGTGTGGGCGGTTTTAACGAAGGATCGTTTTGCCATTGGGGATTACAACAAACTATCAACCAAGAAGATTGGGCCGGTTGACATTATTGAGAAAATAAACCCTAATGCATATCGCTTGAGGCTACCTAGTCATATTCGAATGGCCGATGTTTAAATGTGAAGCATTTGATTCCCTTCCACGACGATTCTTCTGAAGATGGAGTAGCTGACAATTCGAGGACAAAGTTTCTCCACTTCGGGGAGAATGATGCGGGGTTGACAGAGCAATCTTCCAAAGGGCATAACTTTTGACTTGGTACTCGGAATCAGGCTCTGTCGATGGCCATGCGTGCATAATTCAAAGATCTACATCTATTATCGGGCTACCCATAATCGCCAAGTTTTGGGCCCAAATTCCACCTTTTAGATCCGTTTCAGAGCATCCAAACATATTTTTTACTATTTATAGTATTTTTTTTTTTGTATTTTTGGTTAATTTTGGTATTGTTATCTTAAAATTAAGATACTCAGTCTATTTAAGGTCATGTTTTATGTTTCAAAACAATTTTGGTTTAATTATATTTTGAGCCGTCGTCTCCTTGGAACGAGGTACTTTCCCTATTTTCTAATATTGTCATTTGAAGCAACAGGTTGTAGATGTATCAATTCCGGTATTTGTGTGCGAATTAACGGAGTCGATAGTATTTGCTGGGTCACTCGGCTATGCCCGTGGGGGCTAGGTCATGCTTATTCGGCATGCCAACAAGTGGATCATGCCTTGTACTACCTAAGATGCCATATCCTCGGTTCAACATGAGCCTAAATTCAACTAACTCATGTTGCGCCCAACCAACCTGTTGGGTTGATAGCTTACCAACAAAAATAATAACATTAATACTAATTGATTGCGGTTTGTACCATAGTTATAGGTCATGTCAGGCGATTGGATCCATGCCAAGCATGGCACATTCTTTGCCACGGGCTGTGTAATGTAATATGGGTGGGCCCAGCCCACTTGACATTTCTAATGTTGCGGATAGTTAAATATGTGTTGGTCTGAATAGATGTGACATGAACTATTATATTATAAATGATATGAATATAATAGAGTTCTGCATGTATTTGAATGGAATTCTTGTTTTGAATGAATTCATTTATCCCTATCAGTTCAATCACCCAAAGGGACATTTTTGGGGTCCTCTTCTTTCCATATTTATTATAGACTTGGAAGTCACCTCAATTTCAATCAAATTTCCATAAAAATAGAAGTTTATGTTTTTTTGCTCTTAATATTCTCTCTATAAATCGATAAATACATTGACAGGTGAAATAGTTTTGGCCGGTAACTATTAAGACACGCAATTACTCAATATACCTTGAGTTCATTACTCCGTAAGGGATCTAACTTATCTCCACACATATCATAGCCAGAAAGAACCATGGTTGTAAAAACATCAAGTTGAAGTACTTTTGGCTGTAAACTGACCGAACCTGACTTCTTTCATTCTACTTCGATGCTTACTTCTTTACAACTGTTAAACCCCATGTTATAATAGGGACTCCTAAACCTGGATGCCTGTTTTGCATGGTTGTTTAAATGTTATTTTGTGCATGTTCTCATTTATATGTCTACATTATATAATCTGCAGGTAGCTAAGGAGAGTGCTGATATAATTATATTAGACGACAATTTTACGTCCATAATTAATGTAGCCAAATGGGGTCGTTCGGTTTACATCAATATCCAAAAATTTGTACAGTTCCAACTGACAGTTAACATTGTCGCTCTGATGGTCAATTTTGTTTCTGCATTGTTCACAGGTACTTGTTTGTAGTTTATATTTTTAGAAGATTGAGAAGATTTTACTTTACTCAACATTTAGATCACACAACATTGACTCTCAGGGAGTGCTCCACTTACTGCTGTTCAGTTGCTTTGGGTCAACATGATCATGGACACATTAGGTGCCCTAGCATTAGCAACAGAGCCCCCAAATGACAATATGATGAAAAGGCCACCTGTTCGACGGAGCCAAAGTTTCATTACGCCAGTCATGTGGAGAAATATAATTGGACAAAGTATGTATCAACTGATTGTACTTGGCCTTCTAATGTTTGATGGGAAAAAACTTCTGGGAATTGACGGACTGGACTCTGACATTGTTCTCAATACTTTCATATTCAATACTTTCGTCTTTTGCCAGGTAAAATATCTATTTGATTTTCATTATTTTTAGTTCTGGTAACTATTTTGTATTTGACATATTTATTTTTGACTTCTCTTTGTTTGTTTAGCTGGATATATATGCTAGCAATACCTCGATTATTTTGATTGTTCACTCTGTTGCTTATTAGCACTTCTTGTTGTGCAAATAGATGGGGCAATATTATGCAGTATGAATACCTTAGTGTCAGTCACTTGAGCCACGGTTAACATGTCGAATCAGTCAATCTAATATCTACAAAACAAGAAGAGAGGGTGAAAGAATAATATAGGATAATTCTTTATACGTCTCTTATTCCCTCTTATTCTCTCTTATTCTATGTCATGCCGCATGTAAGTTTCTGTAGCTATTGACTTGGCATGATACGATTCCTATGATGATTGCAGGATGATCTTTACACGATATATATTTATATATATATATCAACAACCACACGTACAAAATCACACTATAAAAAGCATGTTAATAAAAACTCATTTCAAAGAAATATCAATACACAAGTCCTTACACGAAAGAAAGAAAGAAAGAAGAAATCTGGGTATCAAAACATATATAGAACCACAAATATTTAAACAAAACATGATAAAAACAAACTGAGGAAATCTAACAAATTTCACATTAAGTGTCCTCAAAGTAATCCTCTTTACAAAATCTGACATCAATCCATTAGATATCTAAACATCTTCTTCCTGTGGCCTCTGAGTGGCAAGAGGAGAGTCAACAGGGAAAATAGAGTAATGAAAAGAACACGAGTGAATGAATAAAAGTAAAGTATAGCTGGAAAATAGTAAATTAGATACATAATTAGCATACAAATAATTTTCGCATTGCAAATTTATGACAGTGACTCTTTATCTGCAAGTAATCCATCCGTCATTATGTCTACCATGTCCTACCTAAGGCACTAAGGCAATAGTATAGGTCAAAGGCCTATCTGCAAAAGTCATCATTTGCAAGTATCTCGTTCCCCCAAGTGACTGTTTATCCACTAGGAATTCATTCAGCGCTAGGTCTACCATGTTCTACCATAAGGTACTCAGGTAATAGCTAACGGGTAACTATACACTATCCTATAGGATCATCAACATTAACAACAATAAAGTAGTTGGCGTGTTACTATTTCTGTGCTAGTGTTAAATGTAAAAAGTAAGGTAAGGCTACGTATAATGGATCCTTTCCCGGGATCCCATATGGCGGGAGCTTCGTGCACCGAGTTATTTTTTTTTTTGGGTTAAAAGTTGAAAATGCATTTAATATTTAGCAATAATTTTGTTTTTTGATTATTTAATCTAACTAGCATCTTAAGGAGTCAAAGATGGATAGAACTTACAATAAAAAAAATAAGATCAAGACTCTAGGAGAAAAAAACTGACATACTCCTGATCGAGAATGCTTTCGGGCTTCCGGCTCTCTTTTTTTCATTTTTCACAACTCAACCTGATCTGATAAGCCCCCACCCCTATCAAGACAGATTGTGATTATTCTAATAAAGCACTTCACATTGCTTTGTCACCGTAAACGGATTTCTCCTCTGTTTGGCTTATTGCTCAGGTATTTAACGAAATAAATAGCCGTGAAATGGAGGGGATCAATGTGCTACGTGGCATATTCAGGAACTGGATCTTCTTGACTATTGTGGCATCCACTGTCATATTCCAAGTTATTATAATCGAATTTCTGGGGACTTATGCAAGAACAGTGCCATTAAATTGGCAACTATGGTTGCTCAGTTTACTGATCGGTTCTATCAGCATGATAATTGCAATAATCTTGAAGTGCATCCCAGCTGAATCAAACAAGAACAGCGTTGGTCAGATAAATGGTTATGAAGCCCTCCCTAGTGGTCCAGAAGACGTATAAACAGATAATAGAAGAATAATTAATTCCTGACGATGTCCACATCTTTTTCTCTAAACTTGTATGCAGCATATTGGAACAAAAACCTGAGTTTCCCAGTGGACAATCCTTTTCAGGACTACTTCAGTAAGAGTTCTTATTGTTCAATGCTTTTGGATACGCATTACTTACAGTTGATATAGTGTCTGACTCTACCACGAACTTATATACCAGGACCCAGATCGTGGTTCCAATTTGTACAAATGGGCAATTACTGGATTTGACTGAATGCATCTTCATGATTATAACTCTTACTTTGGTATTTGAGATGCACAATTTCTCATTTATTTATGAGTTGGTTTTAAATGTAACGAGTCGTGTTTTTTTTTTTTTTGAATATAAAAAAAGAAGAGAAGAGTGGTGCATGGTGCAACCACTCAAAAATTTATTTACCTGAAGTTTGAGACGAAGATAATACAACCACAGGAGACAAAGCGTCCCGGTGTTTCTCTTAGCACCGTTTGAAGAAATGTTGGAAGCTTCACGTAGAGAAACTCCTGAAAAAAAAAAAAAAAAAGCTTTCCCTTTAGATTTTTATGCGAGTAAATAATTGAGCATTCTCTCTTTTTAATATGAAAAATAATATGTTCAAGGAAAAAAATTTAAGGGAAAATTTAAAGATAGACACATAAAGTGATGGGGTCTACAAAAAGTGAAATGGTGGGTCATGATTTTATGTATCTATTCTTGAGTTTTTTTTTGAATTTTTTTCCTTGAGCATATCATTGCACTTTCACTATTTGTTTGTGGATAAAGGAAATTTCTTAGAATTTGATCCGTGATTTCTAAGGCATCCGATTTCAAAGTTTGCTAGTTATTAAGACCATAAAACACCGAGGAATGTTTGATCGGTCCGTGTAAAATTGCCAGTTGCTCTAGGATTTTAAAAATCCGTTCAGCTAATCTCCTTAGGTAATAGCTTCATAAATTCGCGACTCATAATTGAAAAAAGATCATAAGAAATTAGGTGCATTTCTTACTTTGAACATTTGCTATCCCAATTTCTACTCAGTCAAATAGATAACACAACAAACATTTTCAGCATACGCATTCTTTTATAAAATAATAACTTTGGCATTCAACTTGTTGAGAGTAGCCTGCGTCTTTCTAGGGCAAAGGAATTCCATACAACTGAACTGAATGGTGCGGATAAAGAACACCTGGATGGACGAGGAGTTTGTAGTAGAGCTAACAGTGAACAAATCATTCGAGTTTCCTCGCAAATGGCATGAGTCTGCTCTAGTTGATAAGACAATCAAGATAAACGATCTTGTAGTTGTTTTAGTTCCACAAGATGAACTGGTCTAGAGAAGGTTATGTGACAGCTGATCACGAATTTTTATGTACTTACAAGTGCATGCCTAGACTAGTCCTTAAACATAGTTTTGCACAACTCTTTAATCTTTCCATCACACAAATCTAACTGGTTGCAAGCGATCTTTGCCCACCTCAAGCATGATATCTGAGAAAAAAAAGTCCCAGGTTAATAAAAGACCATCTATTGTCTAAAAGTGCTTTAAAAAATGGCTGCTATTTTAGATGTGTAATGTGACTTTTCGAATAAGGATTGAATTTGAATTCCATTATCACCACCATCACTTGCTGTGAAGAACAGAAATGCTTAAATTTGATTGTCCCACCCTGTGTGCTAATAACAGTTCTAAATATAAATGTTTCCATGTACAGTTGCACTAATGATTGAACATAGTCTAAACTTTTAGGATCTTAACAATTTTAATCAAAATGCAAGCAGCGAACTATTTATGCACATTGATCAAGTATCAAGATACAATATGCAAACGGTTAGGATGTAATGGTTAGTCCCTCTAAACAGATAGGGTTGTAAACAAGTCGAGAAGAACTGAATTTTGGGGTATTTAAGCTTGTTTGATAAGGTACTGAGCCGAACCGAGCTTAAAATGAACCAACTTTTGATATGATTGTTCAAGCTTAACTCGGTTTATTTTTTATGAGCTTGAGCTTGATTCGTTTAGATGTTATCGAGCTCTCAATTCAAGCTTGGTTAGAGCTTAGTTCGTTTAGATGTTATCGAGTTCTCAATTCAAGCTTATTTGGTTGTTTGAAACTTTTAGGGGGTGTTTGGTTGATGAGTTTGGGAATGAAGGAATGGAATGATAGTAAAATATAGTGTTTGGATTATGGGTTTGGGAATGACAATTTGGGAATGATTACTGCATTTATGGGAATCAACTAAACTCATATAACTAGGTGGGTTTCATTTCCATTCACATTCCCATTCTATCCTACTATCAAACTCATACCCATAGTCATTCCCATCATTTAACCAAACGCCCCCTTAGTTGTTTAATTGATTATTAGGCTTGATAATCTATTTTTTTTTATTTTATTATTTATTTATCATATTGAAAAGAGTTTTATTAATGAATATGATTTGTGAACATTGTTCATGAACGTTGTTCACGAACGTTAACGAGGGTCCCCGGCGTTGGCCCTTCGACGCTTAAGTCAGTCATAGGCGATATGTGGAAGCAGTGGCGCAAAGAAGTAAAGGAACAGTAGCAGCAACAGTAATGTGCGTATACCTCTGACGAAGCTTGAACCCCTTTATATAGAGCTCTTGTAGTACGCGTGCACGCTTTCCAAAGTTTTTCCTAAAAAGACGTTTTGGTAAAGTGTCCCTAACACAATACCTTAACGAGCCGAGCATATCTCAAAAGTGACAGTGGAAGATTCCGCCGTATGATCTTTTGTCTGACCCTGCCGCTGACCATGCCGCCTGTCAGCGGCATTGACTCCCAAAAGGATATCACCAGCTAGCAGTGTGTCTTTTACTGGGTCGAGCAGGATAACCGCTCGGCTCGGGTCTTCCCTGTGTGCTTGGCTGATGAGTCTGCTACTTGGCCGAGTTGGATAGCCGCTCGGCCGATACTTCTACTGTCCCTTCTGGTCGATGAGCTTGCTGTCTGACCGAGCGAGATAGCCGCTCAGTCATGATATTGTTGTTCCGTACTACTCGGTCGTAACTCCGCTCCGCTGTCGTTCCGGGTACTGATGTAAGGTTGAGCGTAGTGGCCCGCTTCTGCATATACTTGACGCTTCCCTTTTCTGAGCGTCGGGTGCTCGGCGTGTGGTCGAGCGATGTTGGATCGGACCTTTCTCTTTCCGATTAGGCAACTCGCTTGCTCGGCCGGCCGATCGTTGACTGCATTTGATTTTGACTTTCATCGTCGCAATGACTTTTTACAAGGTAGACCCCTCCTTATCACCGCATCATGTATTATTGAATCAATCAAATTCAACAAGCAACCCACCCAACTAAAATATAAAAATCAGAAATTGAATGAAATACCATGAACAAAAAGCAACATTCTGTGAGTAACAAACAAGCACCAAAAAATGACTAAAATTTGAAAACAACCGCAGTTTGCAGCAGTATCGCATACACTAATAATTATCTGAACTTCAAAAGAACATTTCTGTGAGTGCATTGGTCTTTTAAGGAATCATTTCACTAACTCAATTTATTTGAAGAGAGGCTGCCCTTACTTAGCAATGTCTGATACAAGGACCTGTGGGAACAT
>JBBMJZ010149548.1:0-21103 GCA_037833815.1 Zingiber zerumbet | reverse complement strand
AATTCATATTTCACAACCTTTTGATATTGTCTTTTATTTTTATCCTTTTAGGTTGCAATTTGTAAAGTGGTAAACAAATGAAAAATTAAGGATTTGAGACCCTTTTTTTTTTGCCGAGGGCCTCCTGAGTCAAAGGACTGGGGCTGGGTCATGCTTTTGAGATAAGTGGACACCAAGCTTGACATGTATGTGAGCCTATGTAACTGGGATTTGGATATGAGAAAGTCTGGAAATAGGTCCCTGACATGATTTTTTTCTAAACATTTCTTCACTTGCTAATCAGGTGACAGTGCCCAACTTTGTGTGTTTGGTAAGGATAGATCATACATGGAGAGATCAACTATTGGGGATGAGAGCAGGTTGTGCTCAAATTCCACCAGAGAAAGGCCTAATTAAGTTCCTAGATGAGTGCTTTCACTCTCTAGTTCCATTCACCACATACACCAGCATCAATCACTTAACCTATTGCATATTTTACCCATATTTATCATGTTCCAACTTAATCCATCAGGAGAACACCTTAATAACATGCATTTTGTTGGATGGAGTAGTCACAAATGGTCTCTTTTACAGCCACAAGTAATTATGGAATAAGTCCACCAAAGCTATTCATGTATAATTATGCAAGGGAAGAAATTAATACCTAAAATGGCTTCTTCAGAAACTTTAATGTGCTGTTTGACTAGATTATCTTTAGTTGTTATCTCATTTTCTGCTGCAGATAATTTCTCATTTAAGATCTTCACTTGTTCTTCCAGATCAATCAGGTTCGCATATGTCTCAGCGGAAATTTGTACATAATTAGTGGTGCCATTGACATCCTGCAAATAAAGTAAAGTGACACAAGTGAGCAAGGAGGATGAAAGAATCAAATCAATATGATGAAGCAATCAGCTTAGCTCAGAATTTACAAGGAAACATGAAGTTTTGCTACCAAAAATCTATAAATCCTCCAATAGTGATTTTTGTACCATATGGAAGATGTATATGCGAATGTGAACAGATGTCATCTTTTAATATGGATATATAATATTTTGCTTATGGAATTGTGATTGTGGTGGTTTATCAGTTCCAAAGACGAAATCCACAAATAGTTGGATAGACGATGATGGTGCTGGTGCTGATTGTAATGGTGGTCACTTCATATGTGAAAAGACACTTCTTGGCAGTCCAATGTAAAATGCATATATGAGACTTGGATTGTGGAAGTATTCATATTCATAAGACCAACATTCATAATCAGCGTATCTTGATTGTGAACTATGCTGATTGCACCCTTGGTTTTAGATTCTAATATTGATTAAAACAAATTAAAAAGCAAAACAAACAGATCTGCCCGATTTTGTGGTGTTAGACAAAGCTGCAAAGGATCCAGGAGTAGTTACTACCTTTTCAGATGACTTCTTCTTCCAGGGCCAACTTTTCCGATCCATCACCAACTAAATTGCTGATCACCACTGTTGTTAAGTTACTTTAATAAGCGGAAGCACGATGGATTCTAAATCTTGAAATTGGAATGGCACAGTAGGGATGATTATTGTCAAGGTGTGAGCTGCAAAATCAAGATTGCAAACCAAAAAACTAGAATAACTAAAAAATCAATGATATTTACTGAAAGGTCTCAGTTAACAGAAGATGCAGAAAGTCTTCACATAGCAAAAAAAATTCAGAAAGTGACACTTTTCTTTCTCAAAAAATAAATCTAGAAGTTAATAGTCCTGATTTATCTTCACAAAGTAATATATCAGAGCAAATTAAAAACAAAACATGTTATACATGAAGATCCTATTGGAGTCTAAAACCATGAGATGATCATGCAAGTAATAATACCTTATAATCTGTGTTGTTATCTATGGTCCAGTTGAGTTCAGAAATAACTACGCATCATCATTAAAAACCTCAAATCAAACAATGTTTGAGACTCATAAACGGGAATAAAGAGGATGATAAGCATCATGCACAAGCGTCCTTAAGTTGGCAAAAGGCGACTGCACTCGCCCCTAGCGCCTCCGTCAATCCGTCCCTAGGCCAACATAGGATGTAAATAATATGTGACTACTAGCTCTTGGAATAATGACTGGTGCATGAGGGAGGCATTTACCTCGGCTATGCTGAGATTTGCACAAGCGTCCTTAAGAAGTTTATGGATCAATGCAGGTTTGAGACTGAGGCCCGCAGGATGACACGTTAGGAAAGAAAAATTAAGAAGGTGCGGCTATTTGAAAGACTTCCACGGTCACTGTAGCTGAAATGGACCAGGAGTGGTTGAACTCCATTAAAATTGCGTGGGGCATGAGGTGTTATTGACTTGGACAATCAATTAAAGTTTTCCAGTCTGGAAGTAGAAGGTAGAAACCATACCCTGCGTAGATTAATATTCACATACCTGCCCAACGAAAGAATGCTTCAGAAGCAATCCCTAAACAATAACTTAAAGAAGGCCAGCTCATGGCGTTACTTGTATTCCGCACTTATCATTTCATAACTGTTACTGTAAGAACACAAGGGTTTCTGCTTGCTTCATGAATTTCAAAGTCTTTAATCGAGAGAAAAAGAACTGATTTTTTTATCGATAAGAGAAAAAAAAACGAATTCCAACTCGAAGCCTGTTCAAAAGTAATCCAAAGGAAAGATTTTTTGCCCCTTTCGGCTAAAGCGACCAGTAATTTGCTAGCAAGACAAGTTAGGGAAGGAAACAAGAGATACAGGCATCACAAAAGCCGAATAAAACCCAACAATCAAATCCGTCGCGTACCTGATGAAATGTAGGTAGATCGATGGGAATTCCAGCACCGGATTTGGCCAGCAAACTATTCTTTTCTGGCTTTTCTGCTGATCTTCGCCTTCCGATTTGTATTCGGTATGGGATGAATAAAATCCAGCACCGGAAAGTTGATGGAGGCAGTTGTTGCTTCGCCACTTCCTTCGCAGCTTCCTCCTGTCGCTGCTACAAGTTCCCACAAGAAGAACAGCTGCTACAGGAGAGACAGAGAGTTAAATGAGCATCCAATGCCACGTACGAGTACACCCACTACGCTGTTCAATTGCAAGTGTGGTATGCGCATAATCTGTTCTACCCGTTGACAAAGATATTTCAAAAGGAAGAAAAATCTTACTAGCCCCTCCAAATTTTACAAAATCGTCTTTCAATCGCTTTATAGTTTATAAAAACTAATCAATACTGGCACTTCAAGAATTTGACAAAGTTTCCGGGTTAAAGTGAAATTTGTTCTTTTCAAAATAAGTTACAGATCGGACGGCCCAGATCACCGACTAGTGGAAGTCTGTTAGCCGGTCTATTTTGTCCGGTCATTTTTTACGATATCCTTCGGCATTGTTGCTTCGTCACCCTTCAACGGTCGGAGGGATTCGCCGCCGTCCGATCGGCTTTGGACAGCGACCGCTCTCGGAGAGCGAGACAGCCACCGACGGAAAAGACCTGGGATCCATGCAGAGTTAGCCTGACATTAAACACCCGTCATCGTCCGATCGATATCAGACGGTTAACTCATTGATTGAATTGCGATGGGCCGTGGTCCATAAAGTCGCATTCAATGTCGGACCGCACGATTGGTGCATCATGGTCGCAGACAAACAAGCGAAATGAACAGAGGACAGATACCATGCGAAAAAGATATGAAAAATATGCAGCACACAAGAAGAGTCCAAATTATCCTGTTTAATGATTAATCATCTTGGAAATGTCAAAGGCAAGATGACGGTTTTTCTTATTTATGAATAAAAGTCGAACAATTTGACAACCATGGATAAAATGACGATTAGCTCGGCCTCAACACCCCACCAATTTATTGCTAGACTAACACGAAAAAGATAAATCGAAATTTAACCCCAAGACCTCATTAGACAATATCTCATACCTCAACTACAGGACCACCCGAGGTGAGAAGCATGAAAATAGATGGAATCGATGATCAGTTCATCGTAAATCAAAATTTCCTGACATGTTCCCAGAAAAAAAAATGATACAATTGTTTGCTAATAGAAATCTAAACAGGTCAGGCTCATGTATTAACTTTACTAGAACAACGTCACTGTTTAAATAAACCTCAAATACAAGACTGATAGAACCGACTATTTGAAGCTGGGCACTTGTATTATTCTCAATTTGTCTTGGTTTTAGTCGACGTTGAAGCAAGGTACGAGAGAGTCCGATGACCTGTGAAGACGAGGAAAACTCCAAGAAGACCAAGGAGCTTCAGAGTTGTAAAGAGATCAAACTGTTGCAGAAAGAAACAACAGTTAGTGGATGACAAATGCAGCTCAGAGCAATGATGTAAGACAAAGCCATAAAGCACCTTCAACCAAAAGAGGCCGTAGAGTAGCAGAGTAGCAGCAATGCCAGCATGGAAGAGTATGGACGACAAAGCAGGCAATGATGAGGAAGGGAAGCCCTTCAAGTTTACTCCCAGAGTTAGCAACTGCACAGGCATCAAAATGGAAGAGAAGATGTCAATTAAACATGTACATAATTCTTTTAAAAGGACAGTTTCGAGTGTCAATAAACAAAGCACAAAAAATTGCATAATTAGATTTGAAGATCTCTTTTGTTTGAATCATAGTTATGAAACCCAACCGTGCAAGCTTGTAGAAATAGAAACCCCAGGAACTGGAGAAATGGTCACTCTGATAAAACTTAGACAGGAAAAGCATGGAATCCATGTTGAACCAGGGTCATTCAAGTCCTAGGCTGTTAAAAATCAATTCCTTAACATATATAACAATGAATTATCACATTTGAGAAACACCACCCCTTTCGTATCCACTACTGGTAGTAGATTTGCATCACTACTGACTAGCACCCTACACTTACTCTGCACTAATTATCCTCATCCATCTCCATCCATCTGTAGTCACTTGCCAGTATCCATGAACCTTGAAAACCATAAATAGGCAGACATGGAAATGATGAGCTTTGCAACAATACCGTCTACTGCCATCAACCATTGCAATCGAACTCCCTCCACACAATTTCTAATCCATCAAGCCACCTCCAACAGCATCAGGTACTGAATCCCCCCTAGGGTTCATTCCCTTAGGAAATAAGTTCCTCTCACATAGGAGGCCGTTCAGTACCATGATTTACCTCCCTTCCACGAGATCTTTGGGGCAGGCAGTGGAGGGACACTTGGGGTGAGTGTTATCACCATTTTGCATCACAGGTACTGAATGTCACTTTCCAGCTACTGTAACACGGCAACAGTATGCTCAACTTGTTCTCCATCCACCAGGATTTAAAGGCGCATCACTACCAAGTTCCTGTAGTGTAAACAATCCTTCAAGCTTCCTCGAGCACGCAGTTTTCAACAAGGTTGTAACCTTTCTGTAGCGTAGATCTTGAATCTACTATAAAGTGATATTCTTCTGGGGGTTAGGTTTCAAGCTTTCAGCTTGTGGCAAGATGCATTTAGCTTATGAATTTTTCATGAAAAGTGAAAAAGTTATCATGCACTAGCTCTGTTATATATATAATAATGCTATGAGATATCTGTGAAATATTGTTCGAAAAAGGACACAACTCACCCCTATTAGAAACCCTCCAAGTGGTAAAAGGGTAAAACCCAAAAATGTAAAAGAGAGCTCCTTTGGTGGTCTTTTCTCTGGAGTCCGGAATATGTGTAATATCTCCTGCTTTGGCCCAAATCTTGAGTATCGATCAACAGATTGTGGTGGAGGACGTGACACCTTCTCTGGTGGATCTGGTAAGGTCAAATCAATGTGGCCAAGGATGTGGAGGAATGAGTTCTCCTGCACAATGACAAAATATTTGGCACAAGCTACATCAAGAAAGTAATCATTTTAAAATGCTTTTTCAAGAAAAAAGATGGTACCATAGCAGCATCTCCAATGGCAAGTTCAATCTCATATCTACCAGAAAGGTAATAAATTTGTTCCAGGAGTGCAAGGAAATCCTGCAAGAATTGCAGTAATAAGAACCATTCCAATAGCTAAAAGAATCTATTTACCATCTTATCTTCATTGTCTTATTATGCTTTCAGAGAGTTGTTAAGCAACTGATTTGATCAGTATATTTAGAACAATATTCGTTACAAAAATCCAACTTCAGAAGTAAGAAGAAACCAACTGACAAGTTGTATCTTATACTGCCTGGCAGAACTCTCCAATTGAAAGATGTGTTCCACTTTGCTTTCATGCCTCAGCTTTATGTATACCTGTTACCGATTCTTTTTCGGTGAGCATAAGAAGCAATTGCATATTGCATACAAACAAAATTCTATTTTTCATATATGAGATTATCATAAAGGTTAGCTATAAACCTGATGTGGCTTAAAAGTGTGTCCAAGAGGCGTGACAAGTTGAAAGCTCAAGCGCATCTTCTGAAGATGATTTGCTACTAGTGAAACTTTGTCAAGCTTGGAGAAATCTAATCTGAGGAAGCATGAAAATTCATGAATTCTTATTCATTGGTAACACCATAGGAATTACTTAAGAAACATTATCAAAATATATACGCAGCAGTAAACTTATAGAAAGACCACCATATACCAGTAACAACAGACTATTTATTGCAATAAATAACATCATAGTTTTTGCTTGCTTATCTAATACATAAATGAAGAAATACAGTGATGTGGACACCTTTGTTGGACTCCACTATAATTAGAAGCAAATTACCAGCTTGGAATAAATCTGCTACTACCTAATTAGCTAATGGAATAAATCTGCTAATACCTAAATTGCCAGTTTGGAATAAATCTGCTACTACCTAATTAGTTGCTGGAATAAATCTGCCACTGCCCAAATTCTGCTACTGCCAAAATTTGCTACTGCTATAAGTAGAAATAAATAAAGGGTCTTTCTATTTTTGATTCCTTGTTCCTTTAGCCATTGGTCTTTTCCTTTTTTCTTTGAATAATCCATGTAATTGACTTCTTATATAAGGAGTGTTATTACCAATGAAAGAAGGGAGAAAAAATTGAGTAACTTGAACTCTGTCTAGGACGAGTCTTTCCCCCTCCCTTCCCCCTCAAGTGTTGCATGACCAAGTACGGATCCGAATCTCGACCTGTGACTCAATCCTACACTCGGGACCATAACAGTTATGGCAGCTAGCAACTTTTTGGGTAAAGAAATGTAATGACCTCATTATGAGTGCCTTACAAAAGAAAAATAGCGATTTGGACAATGCTAGGAGAAAAATTTGCATCCAGTCTAAATAAAATTCCGATTCTTATAAAAATATTCAAAGCCAAAAATGAGCTGCTTAAGGGAAAATGAAATAAGTAGAGATTCTTCATTAGCATTTACCATCATGAGCCAAAATACATAAGCAGTAAATTATACCAGCTCTAGTCACAAACAGGCATACAATTTCATGGACTTGTTAATCTTAAGACAGATTGTTGGGCTAACCACCACAGTAAAAACCACTTTAGCTTCCTACCAAAACATCTAATGAAAAGAGAACCAATCTTTAGAAGGTTATTTCACCCACTAATTCTCCATGCAGATGTCACTCTAGCACTACAAACTGAGAAACATGTTCTAACAAGGGTAAAAATACTAGCTATAGAAAAGGATCAGATGCATCTATTCAGAGTCTTAAACATATCTAAGGCTTCACTGATTTTAGATTTTCTGATATCAAATTCAAATATTCGACAAATGCATAATATTTATGCTGCTAATGCACTGCAATATGTAAATGCATGACAGCCTTTGCTTATTAAAGTGATACGAAAATGAAGTATGCATGCACCAAACTGTGTGTGTAATATTAAGAATGCATGAGATTACAGAAAATACCTGTAAGACCAGAGTAGAAAGAAAAACAATTGGGAGATAGCAAGAAAGGTATCAAGCAAATAAGGTATAAACAATTCTTTGTATTGTTCTATTTATTATCCACTCAGTGGGATAAGAATTGGTTGTAATGGTCGTCATTTTTCTTACAAAAAGTTCACCAATAGGAACAGAATGGAAGTCCCTAGTCAGTGCTATAACGATGATGAGTATTATGATCTCGGAGTGAAGTACAAGATTGTCATAATTAATCTTGACAAACAGGAAAGGGAGTAAAGAAAACGAGTAAGATTGACTGAAAGTAGCACCATAGGAAGCAAAATATAACAGATCTGTTTAGATGAAAGATTTCCAAAATTTATAACCACAGAAAATACTATACACTCTACAGACAGAACGTGCACACCGCAGAAAGTGGTTGACTAGCTCAAGAATTTCTGAGATATATTCTTACATTATGCTGATAACTTTATTTTACTAAATGAATAATTCACAAGTTCAATCACATTGATTATACCTCTATCTATAAATTTTTGGCTCAAATACTTTCAGTTTTTAGCACCACAGAGAATCCAGGCTTAAATACAATTGTTTGCGCATGTCAAAAGATCTAAAAACCATGACTGCTCAGTTGAAATATTTTCATAGCAAATGAACTAGATGCAGTTTTGAATCAAAATGAGAGTCAGAGTCTAATAAATTAACACGTTTAAACATTTTAGTATGGCATTATGGTCTTACTTTATCAAGCTTGCAGAGGATTCACCATCAGTATCCAAAACGCCAATTTGAGGCTTGTCCACTTTGACATATCCTGTTAGAAAAACAAGATATTGCATACGGCCACCAGTGGCATAGATATTCGAGTTCTCAGGGTCATGAAGTGAAATCTGCAATCAATGTAGTTATGACATGTTATTCTTAGATGATAAAGATAAGTGAAATTCACAAAGGGCACACCCAAAGTCAAGAATTTGGCAACATGCGCCCCAAGTTTCATTTCTCCGCAAAATGGCACACTTCCCCATGTGAATCCTTAAAATACCTGTTAGTCCAATTCCGGTCATACATAGGAGACATTAAGGAAGTTTGACCCAAAACCACTTTAAATTGCTTAACCATATCACAATGCGAAGACCAAAATTGGAATCAATATCATTCATAAACACATCCAGGCTCTTTGTCAGAATGTAGAGGTAAGACCAAAATTGGAACAAGTATCTTCCAAAAATACATTCATGCTCAAAAAAGTTCATTAACTAAAACTTTTACAAAAATATCTCTGTATCATGAATTCAATGCAACCCTTATTTGTCCAAAATAATAAAGCCAGCCCTCTAGAAAGAAAAAAAATGAAAGTGTTGGGTGACAAAATAAAGTGAGATAATGTGCACTCTTTAGGAAGAAATGAAACTTAGAGAGCTTGTTGGGAAATTCCCTAGTATGGGTGCTCCCTTTGGGAAATTTGCGTACAAAGAAACATAATACTTAGCCTAACATAATATTTAGTTACCTCAAACTTTAACGTATACTTTCCGATATCAATTTTCAGAGGTACAATATCCAAGTAATGGATGTTGTTTTCTTGGTCAAATTGCAACTCCTACATTTTTAAGAGAAAAACATATTGAAGGTTTAGCTGGCAAAGTAGAAATAACATATTACCATTTTAGATCATCGTGAATGACATATATCCATCACAATATTATTAAAAACCTAAAGAAAACTATGTAACCTGGTTCTCAACCGTAGGAGTGTTCTTCACCTCCGAAGTGGAGGTCTGCACAAGATTGACTGTTAATGGAGGTGCAGCTGAACCAAATACTGTCGTCACCTCAGCCTGAGAGAAGCACAATAGTATTACTGCTTCAATTGTGTGATACCACAGTATTATAAGTAATTCCAAAGATTAGTAGTACAATCGCATTAACAAATCATGAAACCCAAGACTGCAAATGCAGCAATTTGGAATACATGTAGTTTCTGTACATCAAGAGGCAATTAGTGTCTGGTAGTCAAGATACATAACCGAGAAAAAGAATCATTATACATGCAAGAGACATGATAAGATGCCCATGAAACCTGTGATGCAACATATAGGGCATAGTTATAGGCAAACTAAAATCGATGTTTAGATGAGCACAACATCTCATTGCCCTAAAACTGA
Source organism: Zingiber zerumbet (assembly GCA_037833815.1). Lineage (NCBI taxonomy): Eukaryota > Viridiplantae > Streptophyta > Magnoliopsida > Zingiberales > Zingiberaceae > Zingiber > Zingiber zerumbet. The sequence continues at coordinate 11,154 of JBBMJZ010149548.1, read as the reverse complement.
AAGATACACATTATAGAAGACTAGAAATGAGAAGATGGCATCTACTCTGACTTGAAGATACTATTTCTCTGGATGCTCAGATAAAAGGGAAGTAAGGAACATTGTCCCATATTTAAATCTTAAAATACTACATCACCGGACTGAAGAAAATCAAAGAGCTTGCAGAATAGAAGATACTGTTTCTCTGGATGCTCAAATAACAAGGAACAAAAAATAAAGAGATTACAGAATAAAACAGTGCAAGATAACTGATTACCTTAAGTTGATCCTTTGTGGTTAAAGAAAGAACAGTAGATGGAAGTGAAAGAATAAGAGGAATAGAGATCCTGTAGCACCCAAAGAATCATCAGTAAGTATCTAAGAAATGCAAAAGAACTACTTGTGAGTATAAGTGGAATATACATAGAGGCATGGCTGTCATAACAACAGTTAAGAGGAAAATAAGCAACTGATTGCATTGTCACATGCAAACGACTTAATTTTACCATACAATTACTAAAGTCTTGGTAAGGAAAAATGTAAAACTAATTCCGGTAATTAAGCACTTCCTTGTTCCATTTGTCTGGAAAAACTAAACATCACTCATGCTTCTTTTTCATAGTAAACGATCAAAGAAACCAACATAAACATAATTACTACATATAGCCCAAAATCACAGGGAAAAAGATCTTTGGGATCTCCAAAACTGTAGGAAGTTCATATGATGGCTAAATTGTGTATCTCATGTATAATACCATTTAGGCATGCAACTTTGCATCATTTTCAGTCTGCCAGAAGTATCATAGTAAGTTACATCCATGAGATACAGTTGGAGTTGATTAACAATTCAACATGACTACGCAGCAGAGTGATTTTTAGAAAAACAAAGAGTGTTACCAGTTCATATCAAACCATATTAACTAAGATACAAAGATTAAAATTACACTGAAATGAAGGACCAATCAGAATTATTAATATTCTGAAATTTTTCATGGTCTCATTTTATTTAGTTTAATTACCTTGTTCATACCAGTACATTTCAGGTGCTTCTATACATCAAATTGGTGCTGTAGGTACTCAGTATTATCAGTTAACAAACTTTAGGAACCATTTCTTCTAAGGACTTGCTAATTTTGCTTTCTTGTCGGCTACAACAAGCAGCATATCATACAATTACAAAGAATCAAGAACCTACTTATTTGGCAATCAGTATGTTCCAGCATCAATGACCCTTTCACTTAGCTTTGATTTTAAGTTGGCTCAGTTTCTAGATTTGTACTCCATGAATATAAACAATTATGTTGGGAATGAACTTTCTGCATTTTCAGACTTGTAAATTAAGTGCACTAGTAGGACACGGATATATTGTTTAACTTGTTTGCAACTACTCCTAAACAATTAATTGTAATTTCCACTCTAGTGCATGCTATAGAAGATAATAAAATGACAAAAACCTTGTTGAGATATGACACTAAATTAGAGGTTGACCGACTAGCGTTGACTGTGTAAGGAGTAGAGCTCCAAACAAAGACCCTATTCAGATAATTAAAACATAAATTAAAATTTTGAATATCAATAGCTAATTAGCTTAATGCAGAGTTCATTGCCAAGAATATCTTTTGTAGCTATTCCCAAGTGGTTGCAACTCATGGCTTCTTCTAGTTGTTTCCATTATTTGTTGTATTAAAGTTGATAAATCCTTCCTTCCAATGCCGAAATTTTTCTAGCACAATACCATCAGAAACAGGGGGGCATGAAGGTATACTGGGGTTATACAAAACGGACCAAAATGAGCTGGGTCAACCGGTCAAGTACAAAAACACCACCTTAACCCTTAAACTGCAAAACCTGTACCATATTTTACTAGCACAAATTGCCCTAATAATGTCAAATGCAACATTCACAATGAAGGAGGTAGAGTGTGCTCTAATGCTTCTTTTTAATTTAAATATTTAAAAAAAATAAAAAACTAATCAAAATATTTATTTCTTTATGGAATAAAAAAAATATTAAATTAATATTTTAAATAATTACTTAATGTTGTCAAGATCACTATAATCACAAAAAAGAATATATGACAAAATTTAATGATATATTATCATTAATCATTGGGTTATATCATTATTCAACTTGAAGTGAAAATTGCCTTCCAAGTATACTTCCATCAAACACTATTGGGATATAAAATTGCTTCCGGAACAATTTTGAAATGTAGATTCCATAAAAGCACACTTCAACACACACTTAATGTCAAATCCAGCTGAAACCTATGAAAGAGTAATATTCAGCTACTGTTAACTATATTTTAAATACAGAAGTTGGATCATCAAAATGGACACAACTAAAATATAATACACATACATACACACACACAGATATAGATATTACAGAAGGCAATTACATAGACAGTAGACTCCTTAATCTTTGAGCTTACCTGTTGTTTTCAATGTATGATAGTGAGTCTATCTGATTGAAGAAGTCTTTGGAGATACCAGGAACACCAATGCTGAGAAGAAACTTTGCTATGCCAAAGATTTTGTCCCCAGGAATCTGCATGCAAATTCAGCTTTCAAAATAAATCATGGCTGTATCACGAGGCGAACAAGAAATCTGGAGTTCATTAAATCCTACATTTAGCTTCCCAGAAACTACTGCTGCAAAAGAAGCAACACCACGCACGACTGAGGCCGTTGTTGCAAGAGGGCCTTCGTATTCACTACCATCAATGTGTTTTTCATGGAAGTACAAGGTTCCATCATCTGCATTATGTCAAGAACAGAGATCTTGATCTCATAGTGTGTGAATTAGCAGCATCGCAACTAATATATAGGTAGTAGTGTAAGCTTAGATCTGATAGTAAAGTAGATCAGAAGATCAGAAAGACAAGACATCCCATGTCAGTTGTTTAGCATCAACAGAGATAATTGTTAAAATGGCTTAAGGCCCCTCTGGTTGAGGAACACCCAAACCAGGTCTCAATTAAAATAAAAAAAATAAAAAAATCAAGGCCCAGTATCAATTTCATCTTCCAAATAATATCACAGAAATTACATGCAAAAATACTTTACCCGACATTGTTTCAAGGGTAAATTTAGTACATATTTTCTGTTGAGGCCTTGCAAGGGCTTGTTTAAATATTTTCTTAACAAATAGTAAATAAATTCTTCTTGACAAAAAAAGGAAAAAAATTTCAAATTGTTCAATCAAACAATACAAAGACAGCAAAAAAATTGACCAGAGAGTCTAAAGTTTTACATGAAGATTTGTTCAGTATTGGCAACAAAAACATTTTAATAGGTATAATAATATCTAATTACATGCAATCGGCACCATGTTGCAAGAACTATAATCTTATACAGGGACTCAGCATGATTTGTATCTGGTTGAGTTTCCATTTTTCCAACATGGAAGAGCATAAGAGGCATGTAAGAATTGTAGTTTATGGAGCTTTCAAGACCATCATACCCACAGGATTGTGCTTTATGCACCGAGATAAGCAGATCGATGAATCAACCAATTTTTCAGATTATATACCCCTCTGGAAAGCCCTTGAAGCACAAGCAATTGAAGCCAAAAATGGCTGGAGCGATTTAACATCAATTTCATATGGCTAGGAGAGTCCAAGGTAGTAGGAAATTAAAATTAGTAGCTTACTACCTTTATTTTTTGAAACTGTCTACTTCCAATTACAAAAGATAATCCTTTATTATCTAAGTCAGCAATGCTAATTGGTCCTGAGTCAGACCTGTTTTTAAAATGTTCAGGCACAATATTTCCGCATTTGACATACTCATGTTCAACTTGATGAACCACATGGTCAATTTAGCATAGGAGCATCAAAATTTCAACACTACACCTTATATTTTCTTGAGCAATATGAGTGTTATTCAAAAAATGAGATAAGGCTTTTAAAAGTCAAAGATCATCGACCAAAAGAAGTACCAAGTTGAATAATGAGAAGTGAAGAAAAAAGAGGACACTGTTGCATTGCAAAACAATAATTAATTAGAGATATGCTTCATATATGTACATGCTTCCACTTGGTAAACCGAATAGTTAATGTCATACTGAGTTCTCTATAGTGCAACTTGTTGGATGTTTCTTTGATATTACAAGAAATATTGCCCTCTATGACAACCCTACCAAGGTTCATATGTGAGCCAAATAGCGGGGGCACTGGGGGCGAGCGTATTCGCCTTTTGCCACCATATGTGAGCCAAATAGAGCCCACGGGTTGGCGCAATTGATACTTGTATGGGTGTTTGCTCCAATAGGTCTTGAGGTCAATTCTCAATAGGTGCAAAATGCTTCATTGGATGCATGACCTCCCAATGCAAAGGGTCGCTGCACTAGGGCAAAATGCTCCCCATGATTTACCAACCTATATCTTGATATGAGACCGATGATGCTAGACACTTGGGGTGAGCGATATCACCTTTTGCTCCAATATGTGAGCCAAATAGAAGCATAGCCAAGAAAGTTTGTAATTTGATGATTTACAGAAATTGTAAAATTATATAGGAAAAAAATATAATATAATCCAGCTAGATAAGAAAAGTAAGAACAGGGAAATCTAAAGTAGAAGACATCATGAACAAAAAGATACCGTAACCTAGTAACATACCATAGCTCTTGATGCTATCAAATAGCTTCACAATATCATGTTTGACAATTCCAATCTGCCAAGAGCAGATAATAAAAGAATTTTAGTTACTGCATGCGTACAGTAATAATACTGACTAAATAGCAGTGGAGTTAGGTATCAAGTCTCGACTATATTCTTAAAATAAGAACAGTCAAAACAAAAGACGAAATAAAGAAAGAAAGTAATAAAAAGAGCCTTGCAAGATACAACTCCTCCCAAATTTCCTATTGAGTCTGGAGTATGATCACCAGCAAACATGCAAACTGAAGAAAGAATGAAGGCAGTGCTGGGACAGATACTTTGTTTTGGTATGTTAATTATTAGACTTCAGAGGACGAGTAAGAAAATTTGAAATGGGCTGCTAACTTTGGTAAATGTTTTTCACTTAAATAAACCTGTGTTAAAACTGTTGCTGTTTATGAAATAAATTTCTAAGAGGGAAGAAGCATTTGTTTTTGTTTCTTCCTATTTCAACCTGTCCTCAGCATCTTGCGTTCCTTTGATATTCCTCCATCATAACAAAAGAGTTTACAGTTTCCTACTATTCCCTCCCACTAGGAAAAACATAACAAAAAAAAGGTAGTAAACCAACTGACTGAATCTAACACTAACAGAATAAACTGATTAATGGATATCAACCATGCTACCATCTTTTGAATGCATTTACCAACCCCTCTCATCATCTCCGTCAACTTTTAGGGCTATCATACCAGGTAGGTCAAAAAAATTAAGGAATGAATTATCATAGATGGACGGGTAAAAGGTAGATGAATATTGTTCAATTTATGTTTCCGCTAGTTTACTGTAATGAAAAAATAGATCAAAGAATGACGGAATGGATAACTTATATGTGCCCCTCCATAACTTGTCCAGCCCAACAGCCTTGTCCAAAAGGCCTAACCTGACCAGCCCACTCGCCCATTTGGCACGACCAACTCACCTAACCCATTTTACCAGACCATCCAACCCACCTAGCTTAGCCAGTTTACTCCACCCATTTTCACCGGTCTTCTTCCTCTCTAACCCACCGCATGATTACCAATTATTAAAAAAAATGATATAAAGGATCAAAGCTTTTTTTGTCAATAACTAAAAATATAATACTATTAATTTATTTTTGAGAATTATTTTTTATTTAAACTAATTATAATAATAAATTTTATTTATAGCAAGAATTTCAAAATATACAATTCTAAAATTTTATTCTTTTCCTTTTGGATAAAAAAGTAAGTGTAATTAGTCCAATAATTAAATCTATTATATATATTTATAACTAATTATATATATTCTATATAGTTATATCCATATTAAGATTTTATATTCCTCCTCCTCCTCCTCCTCCTCCTCCTCCTCCTCCTCCTTGGTGCCTCTGACTTAGCATGTCAGCACCCTACGGCACGACATGGCACTGTCTCATTCTGAACAAGAACCGATACCTACAGCTCAGAACAACATTTCAAACCTTGGTTCAGTTGTGAACATTACTTTGTATCATGACCTTATCTCAGTTATGAAGTTTCATTATAACACTTTGGAAGAATGCATCGAATGGGACAGATTAATTTCACCATCATAAGCTTCATTTCTTATGTTGAAGATTGATTGTAAAGCATTTGGTTACCATTTTTCATGTTAGCCCTAATAAGCAATCCCAGAATCATCAATAAAGAATACCATCTTCACAATCAAGAGAACTAGAATTTGGTGTGTACAAGAACAAAGAACAATCTCAAAAGATTGGCAGGATCAAATGTGAAACAAATTCCAAGTATAGCACTATTTACTACTTACTGATAATTGTATAATTGTAATATTTGTCAAAATAATAAGCCATGGCTTCTATTTTTGGGTCCCTTGCATGGATTATATCTTGCCATTGAATTCTCACCATTTTTCTTTATATAAGTCTATATCCTAGTATGGTGACTTGCTACTATAGCATTGTTAAGACCCATTCCCATAAGGTTTTTGATATTTGTTTACATTTGACTATCAGGTTCTAACACAATCCTCGAGCATTTCCATCTGGTCTAGGAACTGACATTGGTACAATCCTAAAGTCATGGAAACTGTAATAATAATGCTTTAGGATAGTGGCCTTACCTTTGATTGATCCACCTCTCCATCTGCCAATGAAACAACTCCAGCAAGGGCCTCAAGTGCAATACCTACAACAGCATTAGATGGGGGGGAAATGAATAACTAATCTATATAATTTTGGGAACATGGAAGGCACCACAAGTACTTGTCTGAATCAAAATACAGAAAAAAAAATTAATCAACCAAAACAATGTAAAAGCAAGAGAATACCAGCAGCATAAGTGCTAGATTCAGCATTGTTGCTATCAAACCGCCATCTTCCATCACTTTGGCTAAGTGCCTGCTAACATCAGCATTCTAGTGATCATTTCCACTATAAGAGATCAGATGAAAGATAGAAAAAAGCTGAAAGAGCCTACAGAAAGAAATCATATGACCTTGATCGAATGGAAAACTCCTTGAGCATCAGATAGAACAGCGCTAACACCTTGTCCCTGCATGAGAGATGTATTTATACTAGATAGTATTCATAGATTATGGAATCCAAATAATAAAAGAGAACCAGAAAAATAACAAAATGATTAAGATACCAAGATAAGTTAGTAGTTTTATCACAGATCTGAAGAAAATTAAATGAAAGTGATATCAATATATAACAAAAAAACAATGGCAATTCATGTTCTATTTAGTCGACTGGGCACACACCTTGACATGAAGCAAGCCAATAACGGAGTAATAGAAGTCCATCAATGAGTCTGCACCTTTTATCAAATCCCGGAGTTGCGATGCAACATCCTAAAAGAAAATAAGCAAGTGATCCAGTTATAAGGTCCTCGCATAATTATTCTTCACTCAAAAGAGAAGACAATGTACATAACTTATTGAGGTACCTCAAGAGTTTCAGAACCGATCTGGCATCCTAAGATGCTGTTCACTCTGAGAGTGTCATAAAAGCCCTTAGGACTTGAAGATGGTGATTTAAGTTTCTCCAAGACAACAGGACATGTAGCACGATTTATTTCAGAAGTTTCTCCAACTCCAAGAATCTGAAATGTCCTTAATGCATGATAAGTCTCCTCCAAGCTGCAGTCAAAGAACATATTAGATATCTGTCACTGCCAACTAAGTTTATCTGGAAAAACAGCTCTACATACAAATCTGAAACACCCCATCAAGAAAAATCTCGTCCAGAACACAAAAGAAACAACCGAATTCCGTACAGTGAAGATGGCAATTAGAAGTTTCAACGATCCAAAATGTAAGTAACGACGGGCTCAAACTAAAAAATAGTTCCCGGCATTAGAACATGGATTTTACTAAAAAAGAAGTACAAAGCCAAATTCAGAGCAAGGGAGAACTAATAGGAACTGACACTACTCGTGTTGACACTGTGATACTAATACGGCAATCCAACTAACCTCGGAAACAACCCATCGACTGGCACGAACAGTTCGAGAGCCGCGGATCTATGAGCATCGGAGATCGGCCGGATACTGGCGGCCGGGTAGATGAGCATCAACGCGCAGATCAGAGCGCCAAGCCCGAAGGAACCGTGATCAGGCGCCATGTCTGGAGGACGAACGAAGAGACTAGATCAAGTGCCTGAAGGAAGAGAAACCAACCGAGCAGGAATGAGATCGACGGACGCTTACCGGGGTGGTGCAGGGCTTCGCCTTCCGGGGAGGCGGATCAGGACGGATCCAAGACGACGCGATTCTGAGAACCCTGAGCCCTGAGTAGACGTCTAGGGCTTAGGCCCCAGCGGCTTGACTTTGAATAGTAGTACGACAGGCACGTGCTCGTCACGAGTGCTGGCTGAGCGATCATCAAACGCCTCAACCGGCCCAGTAAAAGTCACCTTGCTCAGTTCATTTGAATCATGACCGTGTGAAATTTATTTATTTTAGTTTACAAAATGAGAAAAAAAATATATCATAAAACTTTGTATGATGCCATAATTTGAATAACATTTATAATTATTGTTTCTACGACAATAAATAGGTTATCAATTGTCATATTTAATGATAATATCATGTTAAAGGTCAATACTAATCCGTGTTAACTTATAATAATAAAAACATACAGATAAAATTAATTTTCTTGTTCAATGAAATAAATAGGATATAATAGATAAAAATTGGAATATATTGTTAGGAGTATTTCTATAAGGATTTAATAGATAGAAATTAAAATATATAGTTAGGAGTATTTCTCTCATCTAATGGATAGGGATAAAATTTCTTTGCGAATAGAATTTAGTTTTATGATCAAGCATGATGAGTATTATAAATACTCCCCCCATTCATCATGCTTAATCATTTAACAAAAAATAAAAGTGTAGAGTCTTTAAATTAAAGTTGTTCTTCATCTTCCTTTTCTTTTTCTCTCTAAAATTATGTGTGATCCTCAAAAGTGCTGTAGTGTCTTTGAAGTATGGATATAATACAAGTAATTTATTTACTTATTTATAGTTCAATTTTCCAACAATTGGTATCAGAGCAGAACGATCAGGGATTGTTCTTGGTGGAGTTATCTTGAATTGTGAATAGGTTTATATTGTACAAGGTTGTTAATCAAATTTGTTCGATATAATCAAATTGACCTTCAAGTAGTAGGAGGAGTCAAGAGCTCAACAACAAAAACTATAGCACGTGGACAACATGTATGAAGTCTTACCTACAAGGTCAGAATCTTTAGGAGGTTGTTAGTGGTAGTGAAGTCACGCAACCGGCAGAAGATGCCAATGGCATCTTGCGAAAATGGAGGATCAAAGTAGGTAAATGAATATTTGCTTTAAAAATCACAAATAAAGAAGAAATGCTGGAACGCATTCGAGATGTCAAAACACCAAAGGAAGTATGGGATACCTTCGCTACACTCTTTTCAAAGAAGAATGATGCAAGATTGCAACTCCTATAGAATGTGCTACTAGCAATAGGGTAAGGTGACAAAACGATTAACTAATACTTCCACAAGGTAAACTCAATATGTCACGAAACCTCATAATTAGATCCAACAGCTCATGTTGGGGAAACCAGGATAAAGAGAATAATTATCTATGATTTGAAACCAGAATATCGAAGATTTGTTGCTCCTATATAAGGATGGCCAACACAATCATCGCTTCTTGAGTTTGAAAATTTACTTGCTAGCTAAGAAGCTATGACTAAGCAAATGGGAGAAGTCTCGCTAAAAGGTGAGGAGAAAGCGCTCTACACCAGTAAAAATAAAGGCAACTTCAAGCGGCAAATTGGAAATGGATCTAAAAAGGATGGTGACAGAATGAAGAGTTATCAAGGAAATGGAGTACATCGTCCAAGGAGAGTCCCAAAGAATCACGTTGATAATAGAAAGTTTATTGGTGAGTGTTACAATTGTGGGAAGGTGGGACACATGACAAAAGATTGTTGGGCCAAGAAAATGTTTGTTCAGAGTAATATTGCTACATCTAATTCTAATTCGAATAGCAAAGATGACTGGGATGTCGAAGCCTTGTTCGCTGTAGAGGAAAATGAAGTAGCTTTTACAACATTGTCAGACAAGATTAATTACAAAAATAACTGGATCGTAGATTTAGGCTGCTCAAATCACATGACGAGTGACAAAGAAAAATTACAAAACTTGTCCAAATACAAGGGAGCTCATATGATGGCGACAGCCAACAACTCAAGGTTACCAATAGCTCACATTGGTAAGACAATAATTATACCCTGATTAATTCTAACCTGGTGTCACGTCAAGATGTCTATCATGTCCCAAGAATAAATAAAAATGTATTATTTGTGGCTCAATTAGCATCATCAAGTCACTATGTTCTATTTGGTCCTCAAAATGTAAAGGTATATCAAAATCTCAAAATATCAGAAACATTGACAATGAAGGGGCAACGACTAGAGTCGGCCTACGTGATGTCAGCAGAGTTTGCATATATAGATAAGACAAGGAAAAGTGAAACATCAGATATATGACATATGAGGTATGTACGGGATATCAATATGGTAAAGCACACCAATTACCATATCGAAAGTCAAAGTTTAAAGCAAAGGAATCATTAAAGTTAGTCCACTCTAATGTATTCCGGCCCGTTAAGCAACCATCAATTGGTGGTATGTCGTACATGGTGACATTCATTGATAACTTCTCAATGTATGTCTGGATCTTATTTATGAAAGAAAAATCTGATACATTTTCCAAGTTTAAAGATTTTAAACAACCAGTCTAAGGAGAATTGGGAACGAAGATATGTTGTCTGTGCACAGACAATGGAGGAGAATATAGCTCAAGAGAGTTCTCTCAATACTTAAGAGAAAGTCAAATATATCATTAGTACACATGTGCCAACATACCACAGAAAATGATATAGCGGAAAAAAAGAACTGACATCTTGCGGAAATTTGTCGGAGTATGCTACACGACAAGAATGTACCTGGTGTAAGGATGTATACTAAAAGCCTAGCTTTTGGTATAAACATTCATTTAGAAATAAGAAT
>JBBMJZ010149053.1:0-21116 GCA_037833815.1 Zingiber zerumbet | reverse complement strand
TCGCTAGAAGGAGGGCTTGAACCTCCGACCTTGTGGTTAACAGCCACACGCTCTAACCAACTGAGCTATTCCAGCTTTCTATCTAAATAATTATATATATATATAGATATATGAAATAATTAAATGCCATTTATTCAAAGGGCATTTTCGTTCATTTCGTCCCAGCTTCTTCTTCTGCATTGCTTCTTTGCTCGATGGAAGAGCAACACACAACGCCGGAGCTACGGCGACGTCGTTACCGGCGCCGCGACCTCACGCTCACGAACTCCTCATGGCGTACGGAATCGCCCTCTGGTTTTGCTTTGCAATTCACCGCTGGGGTCGACGCAGACGCATCCGCACTTGGCGGATTTATGGTTATGTTCCCTGTCTCCGACACCCAACCCTAATCACCAGCCTCCGAGCCCTCTCGATCTCGGCGAATGGAACTACCTGAGGTTTGTCCATTTCCCCCAAATTTGGTGGATTATCGTGTTCTTGTCTTGCCTAACCTTACGAGTTACGATCCACACGATTTATTGCGATCTTTATAAACAAAATCGAAGCTTCTTCTTCGTTTACCATTTCGGATTCGACAACCATGGCATCTGTCTTCACCTCATTCTTCATCTCAAGTGCTTCAATGACCATTCACGTCACTTTTTGTTCTTTGTTTTTTCTCTACCAGTGATTTCGTTTTCCTGCATGATATTTTGGCATGAACAAGAATTCCTGTTTTTTATGACGGATCTTTGCAATTCAACAATAGTCTTGCAGAATTCGCCATCAATTCTTTGAACAAATGCATGTGGCAAGTGCAATGTCTTGTTTGGCTCTACCTGTCTCACGATCCAAGACTGAACAGACTACTTTCTTTAACTTTCCCATTTATTGTTGATCAATTTCAGTACGGTGGATCCATTACTTTAAACGCAAGGTGTCTACTGTTTTATAGCTCCGAATTTTCTTCTGTTGCTCTTTGCAAACGCCAGAAGCTTTGCCGTGAACTCACAGAAGACCAACTTGAGCTGCATCTGTAGGTCTGCATCTGGAGAACTATTGGATTTGCGTCGTCGGTTTTCCATGATGCAATCGCGCTCCTGAACAATGTTCTTTTCTCGGTGAGTTCTTCTCTGAAACTCAATGCCATTCATGGAACAAAATTGATAGAGACTAGAATAATTGTTCCCCTAGAATAAAATTGATAGGGAATTGGATAAGAATTCCTAAGTTTAGTTTATGGAATGGATTAAATAGATTGTTTTCCTTTTCTTCGTTTGATTTATAGGAATGTTATAAGTAATAGTAGACAGCTGACCCAATCTACTCAATGTGGTCAGCTACTTCGACGTGCTCAACGATGTTACTCATTCAATAATAGAGTAAGAATAGTTATTCCTTGGAGAATAAAATGAAGTAAGAATAGACATTCATAGATCGTGTTTTCTTTGTGTTCCTGAGTAATGTTCTGTTCTGTTCTTGATGAGTTCTACTCTCTAACACTCAATGCTATTCATGGAACAAGATTGATAGAGAATAGAATATTTCTTCCCCTAGAGCAGAATTGATAGAGAATTGAGTAAAAATTCGAAAGTTTAGTTTATGGAATGAATTAAATACATTGTTTTCCTTTCCTTTTTTTTTTTTTGATTTGTAGGAATGTTGGTAGTAATAGATAAGGAATAAATATTCATAACAAAACAAAGATTTCTGCAAGTAGTAGGCTAAGCAGGCTAACCCAACCCACTCAGTTGTCGGCTCACTCGATATGCCCAACATCATTGCTCATTCACGAATAGAGTAAGAATAGTTATTCTATGGAGAATAAAATAAAGTATGAATGGACATTCCTCGATCATGTTTTCTTTACGATCTTTACTCAGTGTCATTTAATGTTATTCATGTGATAAAAATAGTATGGTTATTCCTTGATAGGAAAAATAGTTGTAGATAAGGAATAAATCTTCACAATGAAATAAGGTTTCTTCAAGTATTAGACAATGATCAACTTGGTCACAAGGCCCACTTGATCATGTTTTTTTAGTGAATTGATATGGAATATAATGAAAATTAGTAAATTTTGTTCATGGAAACAAATAAATGAATCTTTTTTGTTTGTATTTATGATACATAAGAGTGTTGCATATATCTTCACAGTGAAAGAAGAATTCCTTCTAGTAGTAGACAAGGATTCACTAGATCACAAGGCCTAGTTGGCTCGCTCGACATGCTCAACCAAAAATGTCTACTTCATCAAAATTCAGACGTGTGATTATTTATTTGAACCGAACTCAATCTTGTTTTCTCCTGAGGTCATTTCGTTTACTCTTGCAGCTTCTCAGGAATATAATGAAAATTCATAAATTTTGTTCATGGAGTCAAATAAATGCAGCTTTTTTGTTTGTATTTATGATACATAAGAGTGTTGCATATATCTTTACAGTGAAATAAGAATTCCTTCTAGTAGTAGACAATGATTCACTAGATCACAAGGCCTAGTTGGCTCGCTTGGCATGCTCAACCAAAAATGTCTACTTCATCAAAATTCAGACGTGTGATTCTTTATTTGAACCGAACTCAATCTTGTTTTCTCCTGAGGTCATTTCATTTACTCTTGCAGCTTCTCAGATCATTCAAGTTGTAAGTTCACTCCAAGGCTAACAAAGAAGTTCACTTCAGCAGCAGAAACCAAAATTCAAGTGATAATCACTAATCTTCATTTTTTTGGGTGTAATTCTTTTCAAGATATTTTTTTTATGTTCCAAATGATTTAAGATAGAGATCTTCAACCCTAATTTTTGTAAATGGCACTTGTTGACCACCCCAAAGCAAAACCTTGTATTTTACACATATCAATGAACTTGTTACTTCTGTTCTTTACATGGTTTTTCTATCTGATTTCTACAATCTGTATGATGAATGTAATTATGAAGTTGATACTATTTTTCATCTATTCTTCATTCTATGGCAATTTATTTGCTTTTCTTATGAATATTATGTATTTTCAAGCCTAACTAGGATTGTAAATAAATAAAATATTAATTCTTAGATGTTTGGGAAATTGAGAAAGTGCTCTGCTGATGCACGATTGTCCCAGGGGCAAGAGTTTATTTTTTTATTTTTTCGTTGACATCATGTATTCAATTTACGTTGTAATATTTGGGTGACCGATTCGATTTATGATGTCAATTACATTAATAAACTTGAATAATTTGTTAAATTAAATAAACAAACTTGAACATATTTGTGTTAATATTTCAAAATAGAGATCGTGAACTATTTATGAATAATATTTACAAAATTTCTATCAACATAATAAATAAATAAATTTTTAAAATGAATAGATAAATTTGTGTTATCAAGATAAACAATTAATTAAACAAGTTTAAAAATATAAAAGTTTTAATGAATAAGTTTGAATTTAAAAATAGATAACATGTAAACAAACTAAACTTAAGTTAAGTTTGAATTAAGCTTAAGTTTGTAAAACAGAAACAAAATTAAATTTAAACAATCATGATGTGGTTTATTTTTAGATTTGGTTTAATTTAACTTAATTACTTTATCAAATAAGTTTGAACATTTTATCAAATAAGTTTGAACATTATAAAATTTGGCTCGACTTGATTAGTTTATAGTCCTAAACACAGTTGAGTCTAATAGTTCGAATTGGCTGATTGAATCATCCCTATTGTATTAGCCTCAATTCTCCCTATGCTATTTCATTGATTGTAATGTTGCAGCTGCTCCAACTTCATTGAATCTTGGTATGAGAAATATGAAAGTTGATTTAAACTATTGCACAGAAGGTATTTCAAATATTAAATTATGTGAGAGACACTATTTTGACGATCCCATAATTCAGGGCGGTGTCCTTTTAACTAGCCCCTAAAAGTGTGGGGTTATTTGAAATTAATTTTAACTAGCCACCAAAAGAAACGGTCAAAAACAGAGTATTCTTCTTCTTCTCCAAATTACCCCTGAATTCAAACCCTCGCCACGTCGGAACCGTCCATTTCAAATCCGCGTCGAATCCCGTCCATTTCTCGTCCCTCCTCCCAAATTCAAAATCCTCTGCCCTTGTCGAGTTTTTCTATAGCCGTTCCGCTCGAGCTCGCCTCTGTGAAGGGGAAGGAGGAAGAGACAGACGACGACTCCGCCGAGATCTGTCGACCTCAGATCCAGCTAGATCCGGCTAGATCCAGCCTCTTCGACCATTTGGATTCGTTTCTACACGATTCTTCACTCCGGATCTCGTTCCTGAATTCCTGGTTCAGGTATTTTTCTTTTCCCTCTCGCCATTCTGTAGGGTTTGATTTGCATTACGTTGTGTTTTAGGTGAAATTTACTCGTTTTTTTCCTTTAGAATGTTGCGGGATCTGAGGATTTTTCGCCGGCACTCAAACGCCGGGAAGGCGCACACCTCGGAGAGCAACGATGAGAACCTTGCTGCGGATCCCTCACACCCGCTGGATTCTCAGCCAGAATCCGACCCAGGTCGGGCGCCTCTTCTGACAATACAGGACCAAAACCCTAGTACGGGGATGGATCAAGGAACGATTTTGAGAAGGAAGCTGGAGACGACTCCCTCGAAGAGCCAGGCGAATGGTCCAGACTCGTCTCACTTGCAGTTCCGCACGCCTGAAAAAATGACGGGTCGGCGCAGGTTCAGTTTGGCGACGAAGGGGGAATTGGGAGCGAGTGGAGCGGAGTGTGGCGACGATCTGAGCTGTCATGGGCCTAACAGCCACCTTCCGCCGTTATGCCGCGGTCCAGGTGGTGGATACGGGTTGAATACACCTCGGGCATGTAGGACAACTGGGAGGGCGTCGTCAGTGCATTCAGATTGCAGTTCCACTCAAAGTACCCCAACGAAGAGTGTCTCGAAGCCTGCCAACTCTGGTTTCAGCAACACTCGTCCTCCACTTAGTGTGGGGAGTAGGACAATTAGTATGGCTTCAAAAGTGGCACCATTGTTGGTCACCACGCCATCTGTAGTGAATTCAGTCGAAGTTCCTCACTTTGAGCTGAAGGAGGATCCATCGTTCTGGATGGATCATAATGTGCAGGTGCCGTGCTTTATTTATTTGTTTTTGTTTAGCCTACAAAATTTGTTTTTTTTTGGAAGTTGTGCCAAACAACAAACACAAATGACGTTTCAAAAGCACAGCTTTTGTAGCATTGGTCATGAATTGATTGTCATCTAATTCCTTCCAAGATCTACTGACACATCAAACATGGAAGATAAGGATATGAAGAATCAATTACATATCCACGTATGCTTGCTCCATGATCCTTGTCATTATGCTTATGTAGTGGCTGTACTAGACTTGTTGGATCATTCCTGTACTCTCACATCAACTCAATTAAGGATACGGGCTGTTGTAGCAATAGGCTTAGTTCTGTGCATTCACATACGGCCATTTGGGTATTAAAGGCAGATTTCAGACTTCTTTAGATCTTATCTATGTAGTGATAGTGCTTACTAGAAAAAGAATGTATCTATTCTTGGCAAGATGTCTGGTCTCAAATATCAAATATCTTTATTCTACTGATTTGAACTAGTTATCAATTTTGTTTGAGAAAACTGCAAAAAAATTATCTTAGATTGGCGTTACTCAATGGTTTTTCCATGTCTACCTGTTTTTTTTTTTTTCTTCATGAACCTCTATATATTGTTTTAGAGAGAAGCAAAAAATTAAATGCTAGTGGCATATACAATATACCATATACCAAGATAGCTTCAGATTCAACATTCTTAAAATTTTGCATTTGGAATGATGACATGTATCTAAATTCCACATTATACTAAAAAAATACTAGGTGAATTGATGCAAGAAAGAATAAGAATATCATTTAAGCTTCTAACTCAACAGATAAGCCAGTAATCTGATCTGCATATGATGGATGCAAGATTAGCAGTGTGAAATAATTTTTTTTTGTATATTTTTAGGTTGTCATTCGTGTTCGTCCACTCAATACTACAGAGAAAAACCTCCAAGGTTTCCGTAGATGCTTGAAGCAAGAAAGTGCACATAACATCACTTGGATAGGACAACCAGAAACTCGATTTACATTCGACTATGTAGCTTGTGAAACAATAAATCAGGTATTCTAGTCTTGAATTGAATTTTTGATAATTGTCAATCATCCTTTGATTAATACCTTGGAGTTATGTGCAGGAGATGCTTTTTCGAGTTGCTGGTTTGCCAATGGTCGAGAATTGCATGTCTGGATATAATAGTTGTGTGTTCGCATATGGACAGGTACCATCCACATTCCACATTGCATGTTTAAATTAGATGCTAGTGTTTTTTTATAGATATATTTACTTTTATGTTTATCTTCTGATATGTTTGTTATTGATATACTCATTGTTTGAACTTTGCATTTCTTACAATAGACAGGAAGTGGAAAAACATATACGATGCTAGGAGAGTTTGGTGAACTGGAAGTGAAACCTAGTCTGAATCGTGGAATGACTCCAAGAATATTTGAATTTCTGTTTGCAAGAATCAAAGCGGTAATGTATTTCTATTACTGATAATATAATTTGGGTTTTGTAGGGAATAATTGGTAGATCTTTTCTCAAGCAGGAGGAAGAAAGCAGGAGAGATGAAAACATAAAGTACAGTTGCAAGTGTTCTTTCCTTGAAATTTACAATGAACAGATTACTGATCTTCTAGATCCTTCCTGCAGCAATCTACTTGTAAGCTCGATTGTCTCTGATTACAGGCCTGTGCGATCTTTATAACCTCCAAAGTTGTTTCTTTTTAGCTAGTGCTATAATTCTTTGTTTCTTTTTTGCATGTCGCTTAATGAATAGCTGCGGGAAGATATTAGGAAAGGTGTTTATGTAGAAAACCTTTCTGAGTATGTAGTGGAGAATGTCCATGACATTCTGAAGCTTCTCATACAGGTGATTGATATTTTTGAATTAAAAGTCCATCATTATTAAACCTTGATGTTGGTTGAAAAACTTGTAAAACCTTCTACTAGGGTGCTGCAAACAGGAAAGTGGCAGCGACAAATATGAACCGTGAGAGCAGCCGTTCACACAGTGTTTTTACTTGTATAATTGAGAGTAGATGGGAAAAAGATTCGACCATGAACTTACGATTTGCAAGACTAAATCTTGTTGATCTAGCTGGTTCTGAAAGGTATGCTGTGGCAAAATAGGTTATTGCAACATTACCTATGGGTAATTCATGCAGAGGTTTTAATGCTTAATATACAAATTTTAACAGACAGAAAACCTCAGGGGCTGAAGGTGAACGCCTGAAGGAAGCTGCGAATATTAATAAATCCTTATCAACACTAGGGTATCTAACAATTAATATAATGCTTGAGAATTTATTTAACTGTTGTTGTTTTTTTTTTTTCCATGCAACACCTTTTGCTTCATTTGGAACAGAAGTGTAATTTTATGTCTCTCACTTGGATGTGTTTTCAGTCATGTGATAATGGTTTTAGCTGATGTGGCTCATGGGAAGCAGAGACATGTTCCTTACAGGGATTCAAGGCTTACGTTTCTCCTCCAAGTGAGAAATAATTGAATAACTTTATCATACTTAGTGCTTATGCCAGTTTCGTCAAAGCTAACTTATTCATGTCTGTCATCATCACAGGATTCTCTAGGTGGCAATTCTAAAACCATGATAATTGCAAATGTCAGCCCTTCTATATGGTAAAATGACTGGTTCACTGAATTATTTTCTCCTTGCAAGTTCTTATGATACAACTCATGGATGCAAACTGATATCTTGTTATCTGAATATAGCTCCGCTAATGAGACTCTAAGTACCCTTAAATTTGCCCAGCGATCGAGACTCATTCAGAACAATGTAATTCTATATGGCTTATGGTTTCCTGATTTAGGATTTGATTGTTCTTTTTTAACTTTTTGTTATATTTTAGCTTATTCATTTCCTTCTTCATAATATAAGGCTGTTGTCAATGAAGATGCTTCAGGAGATGTAATTGCATTGAGGCAACAAATACGCTTGTTAAAGGTGGACTAGTTTTCATATAACTAAATTCATTTGAAATAGCATTCATGTCTAATTTAAACTGACCATGACAGGAGGAACTAGCGGTTCTTAAACGTCAAAATGTCTCAAGATCTTTATCATTTAGAACAGCAATTTTTGAAGATTGTAAGAGTGAAACTTCTGATGATATTTCTGTGGAGAAGTTCCCCATAATGACTGAAGCAAATGTTGATGAGTTGCAGACTGATGATAATTTGAACAGCATAAAAGTTTCAATGAAGCAGGTATGCTATGCCACAAGTTGTGGCAACCTGAGTTTATTGTCTCATGTATTCTTGCAAAGAAAAAAGACATGGAATTTTCCTTACCATGGGCAATGAAGCCATAAGTCATAACTATAGTGAAGATGCATTAATTCCTTTGTAGTGTGTCTCTAGAGAAACTAAATGCTTGTTACAAAATTCAAGTCCTAACCAGATGAAATTTCTCATGCAATAGCATAGAATAAGTATGTCTGAAGTTTTTATGATTTGTAATCCAGTTGAAGTCATTGGAAGCTATTCTAGCCGGTGCACTTCGAAGAGAGAAAATGGCCGACACAACAATCAAGCAACTTGAAGCTGAAATTGAACAGTTAAACCGTCTGGTAAGTTTTTTTTGGAGTCAGCATGGAAAAAAAATCTGATTAATTCGCAAGGTATTTTTAGTAACATTTACTGTTTGACAGGTTCGACAAAGAGAGGAGGATACTCAAAGTACTAAAATGATGCTGAAATTTCGGGAGGACAAGATCCGGCGAATGGAAAGTCTTTTGGAAGGCCAAATGCCAATTGATTCATATTTATTGGAGGAAAAGGCTGCTCTTTCAGAGGAGATGCAATTACTTCGTGCAAAAGTTGATAGGAATCCTGAAGTGACTCGCTTTGCTTTGGAAAACATCAGGCTCTTAGATCAACTGCGAAGGTAAGACAAAACATGAAGTAATAGCTGCCTGATTTTGTATCCTTCCATTTTTGATTCAGTTGTTTCTTTTCATGATATTCCTTGACAGGTACCAGGACTTTTACGAAGGAGAGAGAGAGTTTTTATTGACTGACATAACAGAGTTGCGCAATAAGGTTTCCATAATCATTCTCTCATCAATTTAACTTGCACATCTGATTCAAATATTGATGTTTCCTCATATTTGCTTTCTCATGGCAGCTTATTCAAGTCTTTGATGGAAAATCTGAGCTAGATCAACTTTTGAAGTCTGACATGGTAGGCCAGGTAATGCTCCTTTACAAATTCTAGTCTTTATATTTATTTTTCCTTGGAGCTTACATTTGTTCTCTGATTGAGTCATCAGGCTGGAAATTCCTTATTTGCTTGTTCATCCCGAGATAGTGAATCATTGTTTGCACAAGTAATGTCACTTTGCAAAATGAACTTCATTTTGAAAGTTCTCTATATTATATTTCTTTTTTCAATTATTTTTTGTTGTCTCAGTTAAACAAGGCCAATCAAGAGTTAGAAAGTTGCAAGAGTGAGCTCCAGTCTTGCTTAGAAACAAATGAAAGGCTCACTAGGTAAATGCAGATATACCTACAAAATGCTGCTTGTACCATTTTCACCTTACATGCTTATGCTTGCTTTCCTCTTCCATTACTTATTCATTAATTTGTGTCTTTTAGGGAGATAAACAATCTTCATGCTGAACTAAATGATACTATGTCTGCCAATCATGTTCAGCATGCCAACCTCGAGCATCAAAACACTGTATGCAAGACTACCAATCATTTCCTTTGCTCACCTTGTCTTCTTTTCATAGTGTTATTCTTTATCTAGAATGGTATGCAAATAATGCTCTCGTTATCTTCAGGGAAAGTTAGAATCATATCAAATAGAACACCAATTCTACCAATCGAAGGCAGAATGCTCACATGATATAGCTAAGCAAGTTGAGGAAATTTTGAATTTGCAGCTGGAGTTGGATATAGTCAAAACAATCCTAGCAGAGGAGAGATCATCTCGTACACTGGTGGAGGAAAGAGCTGATCATTCTAATAATGAGTTTAAATCGGCTAAAGAAAGGGTATTATATATGACTAAGCAGTACGATGATATAAAGAATGAACTAAAAGATGCAAGATCCATAATTGAAGCAATTGAATCAGAACAAATATTGCTAATAAATGACCTTGAAGGGACAAGGGACAAGTGTGACCAGCAAGAAGAATTTTTAAAGAAGCAAGATGAGGAGATATCCTTATTGAGAAACCAGCTTTCTTTCCATTCCAATGAGATAACACAGCTGTCATTAGTTCAAGGGGAGCAGAAAGACGTTCCTCTTCAAAGTCATGATATTGAGGATTCGCCATTGCAAATTAAACTGAGAAAAATGCAAGCTTCTCTAGAAAAGGCAAGAGATCTGAACATTAGATTAAGTGATCAGGTATCTCAAATTTCTCTCGAACAAGAAATGGAGGAAGTCCGGAGACAGGTTGAGATAGAGACTGCTGAGGTGATTGTATGCTTGCAGGAAGAACTTGTAGCACTTCAGAAACAAGCAGATGATAGCAAAAAGAATGAGGCCATTTGTAAGCAGAACCTGATTGCTTTAGAAGCTGAACTGAAAGAGCATCAGGTAAGACTGTGTCTGGTAAATGAGGAGAATGGAAAGCTTCATGAAGTGGTTGATGAAAAAGAGAGGGAGCTAAGGTCCTTGGCTGATAATTGGGAAGCCTTAGCATCTGAAATTATGAATATTCTTGCTGATGGAAATAATTCTCTTGACAAAGCAACTGATCAGATGGCTTCCATTTCTGATTCCTTTCCACAAAGGAATTGGATAGGTGAGCAAGTTGGGAGGATAATTAGGAGCATTTCTGATAGAGATCTGCTTATAGAAGAACTTCAGAAAAGCTTGGAGGAGGCACAGGGCATAAGGGGTGACATGGAACAGAAGTTGAGCTCTTTAAAGGGAGCAACACTTGCAATAACTGAGGCTCAACTGCAGGAAAGTAATGACAAAGAAAGAGAGATAGTTCGACTTTCCTCAGATATAGAAGAGAAGGAATCTACTCTTACAGAATTAAAGAAGAAGATTGAAGCTAATGAAGAACAAATTAAGAAATCTGAGCTTTGTGCCACTGTTGCATTCATGACTGTGGGCAAGTTGTCCGAGATGAATGAAGTCCATCTTCGTGAGATTGCACATGTGAAACTCCTGCTTGAGGCTCAACTGCAGGAAAGTCGTGACAAAGAAAGAGAGATAGTTCGACTGTCCTCAGATATAGCAGAGAAGGAATCTATTCTTTCAGAATTCGAGAAGAAGATTGAAGCTAATGAAGAACAAATTAAGAAATCTGAGCTATGTGCCACTGCTGCATTCATGACCGTGGGCAAGTTGTCTGAGATGAATGAAGTCCATCTTCGTGAGATTGCACATATGAAACTCCTGCTTGAGGCTCAACTGCAGGAAAGTCATGACAAAGAAAGAGAGATAGTTCGACTGTCCTCAGATATAGCAGAGAAGGAATCCATTCTTTCAGAATTCGAGAAGAAGATTGAAGCTAATGAAGAACAAATTAAGAAATCTGAGCTATGTACCACTGCTGCATTCATCACTGTGGGCAAGTTGTCCGAGATGAATGAAGTCCATCTTCGTGAGATTGCACATGTGAAACTCCTGATTGATGAATCAAAAGAAGTAATTTCAGAGAAAGAGAGTGTATTACACCATCAAATTATTTTGAATGTCAATGCGGAGAAAGAAATACAGGCTCTTAGCATGAAATTGAAGCAGAATGAAGATATCATTGCCGAACTAAAAAAACTTTACCAGGACAAGGAAAGAGCCCGGGAATTGGAGAAAATGGAAAGGAAAGAGGATGATAAGTTTTCAAAAATTACAAGATGTATAAATGAGTTCAAATCTAGACTGAATGCTATTAAATCTTGTATGAATGATGTGTCAGAACCGGTTACTGGCTGTGCTGAAGTACAGAGTGTTGGAAGATGTACTAAAGGTGAAAGCTACATTTCAGTGGACCAAGTAAGATAATGCCTTTTTTTACATTTGCATTTGATATTCAAGCAACACTAGAAACCTGCGTTATCTTATCTGCACAAACTTCATTGCTCTTGACGTTCTTCAAAAATTTGTATCTGATTTCTTTCTGTTTAACTCTTTACTGATCATATGTCAATTGGATTTGCAGATGAAGGATAACATGGTCCCTGATTCTGAGAAGCATGAGCTGCAAATTGTTAGAGGCCTATTAAATGTTGGCTCCGACAAATTACTGAGCAATACTGAGTGCAAGTCTTCTTGTGGATGTATGTCAGAAAACTCCTTTGAAAAACAATCCATGATGGAGGACATGCAGACTGCAGTTAGAAACCTACAGGATGTACAGGCTCAGATGGTCCAAGTAGTGGAGGAAAATAAACAACTTAAGAAGTCTGAGAAGTTGAGTCAAACATTTATTGCAAAACTTAGAGATGATGTTCTTCAACTGAAATCTGAGATGGTCGAAAAAGAAGAAGTTTTCAAACTTGGATTGCAGCAGTTAGAAAATAAGCTTCAGTCCATGGAAAACAATACTATGGAAAATAGTACCTACTGGCAGAAGACCAAAGAGGTATTGTTTATTGTTCATTATGAATGAAAGTCTTATATAATTAACACTATCAGTTAATTTGCTTTCTTATGGCATATGAAAAGTAATTTTTTACACTATCCATATCATACATATAATATGTTTTGTCTAGGCGCTCGAGATTGAAGTGAATGATACAAAGGCTATGGCAGCACAGAAATCAATTGAGGCTATTCATCTTCTAGCTAAGGTTGAGGAGGCTCAAGCAACAATGCAAGAGGCTGATATCATGGTCAACATGCTGCTGCAAGCAAATGAAACAGCAAAACTTGATATAGAACAACTCCAGGACACCAAAACCACATTATGCTATGAAAAAGAATGTTTGGTTGATGAGATGCAATGTTTAAAACTTTCTCTAGAAATGAAGGAGAAAGAATATAAATCATTGGAGAAGAATTTCGAATCAACACTCATACACACAAAGGATTTAGTTCTGGATCTAGAAGATGTTTACAGGAATACACAGGAGGCTTTTACTGATAATTTTGAGTCTCTAGCACAAGAGCTTGAATTAATAAAATCCCATGTTCAAGAATACAAAGAGTCGACCAGAAGTTGTTTGGAAGAGACTTGGTCTGAGATAATCCGGAAGGATTGTGCTCTATCTGTGTTGCATCTTTGTCACATGGGAATCTTGATAGAGAGAATAACTGGGCTCGACATGGAGAATAGATTGCTTCAACATGGGCTTTGTAGGTCTAATATTGTAATTGCTGATCTGAGCGAACGCAATGTTAAATCCAAAAAAGAACTTGAAATGTGTAGCATTCTTAAGGGTAAGCTGCTAGTTGACATCAATAATGGTTTCAACCGCATTGCAAGAAAGGAAGCTGAAACAAATGAATTCAATGAGAGGCTGAATATATTTGAAAATAAAATTTTGAAATTGCAGTTGCAAGAAGCATCAATGTTGGCTAGATCAAACTCCATTGTTTCTGAACTTAGTGTCTTGATGAAAGATTTGGATGACCAAAACAGGATTGGACTAACAGTATTGTCAGGCCAGGAGAAACTTTTGGCGGAAAAAGAAAAGGAACTTGAAGCTAAAACACAACTATTGAGTGAAGTGCAGATGGTGAATGGAATGCTTATTAGTTCCTTTAGGCAAGAGTTAGATCTACTTCATGATGAACCTAAAATTCAGATGGAACCAGATGTTTCTATCATTGGCAATAAGAGATGCTGCAAAGATTCTGAACTCGTAGAAAAGTTGATGAATCACAGAGCTGAGTTGATTATCACCGATTCATTTGCAAAAGAAATTGAATTACTTGTTCTTTTTTCAGAGCTGGAGCTGAATATGCTTGGTAATAACCAAATGGCCTCACGCATAGCTGAGTTAGAAAGAGAGATATGCATTTCCAATTCCATGATTGAAAACATTAAGTCAGAACTAATCTTAAGCAAAGTCGACGGTGAATTACACTGCAAGGAGATGCATTTCTTGTACAATGAAAATGAAAAAATGAAGATTGAACTACTGGAGCTGCAGGAAGTTCATTTGAAAATCACCAAAGAGTTGCAGGACAAAGTTTACTCATTGGAAGCTTTTACAACATATCTAGAATCAGATCTAAGCAGGAAAACAGTGGAACTACGGGATTTAGTAAATGCTCATACTGTTATATCTAAGGAACTTGATACAAAAACTGAATTTTTTGACATTCAGAGCGAGGAAACAAAGTTCTTAAAGTCTGAGAATGACTCGTTGAAAAACAAACTACTTTCAGTACAGACTGAGAATACTGAAACTTTTTATATGCTTGGTCACAGGATTAGGCATGGCTCTGAGTTAGCTCAATACATAGATCTCACTGTGAGTAGATTATTCCATGAAATTGATGGTATGCTCCTTTTAATAATGGAGAGGATGCATCGGGATAATTTTGAGCATAGCACAATGGCAAAAAAGTTCATTGATGAAATAGATATTTTAGGGATAGCTATGAAAACCTTGGTTTCTGAGAATTCTCAATTTCAATCAGAGTTGATGCATAAAGATGAAATTATAAAAGGCATTCTGTTTGATTTGAGTTTATTACAGGAGCATGCATCTATTGAGAAGGATCAAGAGGATGAACTCAAGGAGATGGCTGCAACAATAGAGTCTTTAGAGGATCAACTTAAATTGAGATCACATGAACTGGATGAAGCTGTTTGTCAGTGGAAGAGGCTAGAGGCTAAACTGTTAGAGAAAAATGATTTAATATCAGCTCTTGAATGTCAACTTGCAGAAAAGAATGAGATGTTAACCATAATATATGCTGAGAATTATGAGCTGAAATCTCACACGGAGCAAGTTTCTAACATGAAGTCCTCCCTGGAGGAAGATATAAAAGGGAAGGGAGTAGTTATTGAAAGGCTGGAAGAAGACATACTTGATTTGAGCACGGCAATTGGTGAAAGGAACAATATAATTGAAGATTTGCAGAATGAAATAAGGAAGCATAAAGAAGAAAAGGATCAACTTGATTCCGAGGTGCTTGCCTTAAAAGAAAAGATGGAAATGTTACAAGCTCAAGCTGAAGAAAATGAAGCTATTGCAACGGAAGCTCGCCAGGTTTGTATGTCCAGTGTTCCTGAAATGCATTGCTAACAAGATTATGGTTGACGAAACTATCCAACCTCATTCACAGATAGCAAAAGCAAGAACAGCGTATGCTGAAGAAAAGGAAGAAGAGGTCAAGCTATTGGAACAGTCTATTGAGGAGCTAGAGTGCACAGTGTATGCATTAGAAAACCAGGTAACCTTATCTGAAGTTGCTTTTTTTTTTCTCTTGTAAAATTTCTTGTATATTCTTCTTGATAGAACTTTTGTATTGTTCTTTCAATAAAAAGGTTGATATTGTTAAAGAGGAAGCAGAAAAACAGCGATTGCAGAGAGAAGAAATAGAACTTGAACTTCATTCAGTGCGGGATCACATTGTGCAGCAGAATGTACAAGTTCTTCAGAAAGAAATTGTAAAAAGAGATGCAGAGGTGTGACCCTGAACTCACTAAATTTATAATGTCTTCTTTGTGTCCATTGAAAGGTATCAACAAAAACTGTCCAGTTTGGTTCTTGAGTCAATAGTTAGCATCATTTGTTTCGTACTGTCATGCTAAGATTATTGCTGTAGCAATAATTCATAAACGTTTCATATCATCAGAGAGATGCTTTAAAATTGAAACATAAATCACTTTTTAAATAAATGTGGAAACTGGAAACTAAGTGTTTTTCCAGCAGACTTAAAAGAAATGTTTGGCGAACATAAAACTTGCTCCTTGTAGTTTAAACCGCTAAATTCTACATTTTCATTTACACAGATTGTCCAATTCAAAGCTCACATATCTGAGCTGAATATGCATGCAGAGGCACAGGCAAGAGAGTACAAACAAAAGGTAAGACATTCTTATGCACAGATAAATGGACAGCTTATTTCTCTACGATTGTATGTTCTGGATCATGACGTTCAGCTGTTATAGATAATTATTCTGGCTAATAGAAAATACGTACAGTTTAGGGAATTGGAGGCTATGGCCCAACAAGTCAATGGAGACCCAGCATCCTCCAATGCTGCAAGTTCAACCACAATGAAATCAGAGAAAAGTTCAGCAAAGCCTAGAGGATCAAGTTCCCCATTTAAATGCATTGGCTTGGGATTAGTACAACAAATAAACTCTGAGAAAGATGAGGACTTAACTGCTGCAAGGCACAAGATTGAGGAACTTGAATCGTTAGCAGCAAGCCGACAAAAGGAGGTATATTTCCATTCTGCTTATATTATCGTTCATGAATGTGTTTTAGGTGAAAAGGAAAAGAAAACAACCAAACTGTTCATTTCTTTCAGATCTTCATGCTGAATACAAGACTAGCACAAGCAGAGAGTATGACACATGATGTTATCAGGGATCTCATAGGTGTCAAGTTAGACATGACGGTCAGATGCAAACATTTTACTTTTAAAACAAACTTTAAAATTTGCTTACATGAATCATTGCTAATCTGCTTTTTTAAATATAAAATGAGAGATCTTCGATTGGTATTTTTATTATTTATGATATCTGTTCATGTGTAATAAATATGCAACAACATATCATGTGAACTGGACTACAGATATAAAGTGCAGTCGTTCAAATAAGTTGTCTATTGGCAGTCTCTGACCTATTCTTTTCTCTCGCGGCAGTCCTTGTTAGATGAACCTGAAACACCTAAGATGAAAGCAACGGCTCAAACTCAAAGCACTCGATCTGGGCTAAAGGTTTTTTTTTCTTCTGGCACTAATAATCTGCAATAAAATCTCTTCTCCTTGACAATCTTTTGTTTCAATTTTATCTAGGAAGAGGACATCAGCAAGCTCAAGAAGGAACTCAATGAGTTTATTGAGGAAAGGCAAAGGTACTTGTGAATTGTGATACAATGAACAGCAATTACCTTTCCCTTCGAGGATATAGTGGTGTGTGTGTGCCTTTGTAAAACATTTTAACCCCTTTCTTCTTGTTGGTAGTTGGTTGCATGAGATTAAACAAAAACATAATGAAATGGCAAATGCACGAATGATGGTGGAAAAGCTTCGACAGCGGGAACAGTTCCTTAACACTGAAAATGAAATGCTAAAGGTACAATCACCTACTTTATTTATGGATTTCTATCTTTAGTTTCTGTTCTATTTGTAGCCATAAAACATTATAATTTCTGTAGGTTGAAAATACAAAATACAAGAAGATGATCATGGAACTTGAGGATGAAGTCAAGAAGTTTTCAAATCATCAAAATTTCCAGCACCGCATCCATCACCATGCTAAAATTAAGGTATGACCCAATATCGAACATGGATTTCATCATGGAAGATTCAATGTCATATTCCAGTATTTGTCATAATAAACAGGAAGAGAACACCATGTTAAAGATAGAAAATGAAGATATGACCCTTAGATTGAAGCGATCTGAGCAAATTCTTTCACGAGTGAAGGAAGAGCTTGCTCGCTACCGATCATCTAGTGGAAAGGGTCCTTACATTGACTTTGATGAAGAAGAGCAACTGAGGAAGGAACTAGAGGTCTGTAAACTACTAGCATTGTGTAGCTAACACACATGCAAAATTTAGCATATTTTCTCAGCAATATTTGTGGATACTAAACCAGGAAAGTGAAAGCGAAAGGATACAGTTAGCCCAGAAGTTGTTGAGCTTGTGTACCTCTATTTTGACGGTCTGTTCTAGCACTCTAGTGCTAATATTTTTCATTGGTTGCATACAAAGATTAATTTTTTGTGTATGAACATGAGCGCAGGCTGCTGGTTTAAGTGAGCCAACAAACAATTCAAACCACCCCTCAGCTGCAGAGGAAGGTTTATGTCGACTAAAGAACCGTATCAATTCATTGGAAAATGAATTGGAAGATTTCAAACTAAAGGTTTGACTTTGAACACAAACTCTTAAATTTCCACCGGATGCAATCACTTTGCTGATGTTGAGTCACACACCTTTTCAGTGCAAACTACTCGATGAGAAGATCCGGCTCTGCGATCTTCTGCAACAAATTTCTCCACAGCACTTGAAGACCCATGAGAACTACCTATCTTCAAGCACATCACAATCTCCCAGTGTGTCCTCATAACGACATAAATGGTATGCTACAAGGCACAAACAACTTGAAATTCGAGGCACATTACGAAATTTCAGTAATTATAGGATGAAATTTTCCTGGAAGATCATATGGAAAAAAAAAGTAAGCTTGCTTGAATGAATTAAAATAGAAATGGTGTCATCACTTGTTAGCAGTTAGCTGACTGAGGATACTCCTTGCTGAGCTTAGAAGTAGTAGTCAAGTTGGCTCCAATATTGAAATAGCTTAGATTAAGTAGTCAAGTTGGCCTTCTTGATTCTTGTGGAATTATAATTATTCTTTTAAACCGTAAATAATATGAAGAAAAAATGAAGTTCTTTTATGCTTGTTGTGCAATTTTTCATGCATTGCTATTAATTCCATGTATAATTCCATTATTGTTATTGAGCTTTTAGTATCATCAACTTCAGTTAGAGATAGTATTGTCCTTGTAATAATTTAGTTATAACATTGATGCAATAAAATTGTTGATACTATATATTTTAAATATATTTAAATATAAAACTGAAGAACTAACATTTAAACCACAACTTTAGACAATTCAATCAATAGTTTGTTAACGAGATTTGTTGGTGAATATTAATAAACTGTGCCCGTGTTTTCAGGCTTGTATATCTTATTTAGTTTTTAATATGAATGAACTCTTAACAAGTTGATAGTCGAGCTTGTTCACGAACATCCTAGCAAAAGATAGTAGTATATTTGAGATATTTTAATTGCCCATCTATATATTTAAAGTTGGTAGATATCTTAGTTATTTATTCTTCTACCCATGTTTCGTCATCCACTGATACACTTAGAGCATGGGTGGCATCAGCTATAATGAATTCATAGCCGATGACTGATTAAACATAGATTCTATAACACTTTCTGAGAGTCACTAATAACAAACAATATTTTTAGAATAATAAGCTAGTTTCAATAAGCTTAAATTGTCTCACATAGTTCCGACTACAAGAATTCGGTGATTCAAGCCATTCCTTGTCTCATCATTGAGCTATGTTAGTGCCAACTGTTTGGATTGACTGAGAAGTATTCATCTGAACATAAACCCTAAATTAAAAGGCTAAACTGGAAAACAAAACATCAAACTTTTTAGCTGACAAAAACATGAACCAAAAAGAGCATAAATGACTGACAAATTATTGATCTTACAGAGATAATTCATGCTATTTTCCTTCTTCTGTTACTTGTTTCATCAAAAACTCAAACTGAAGCTGCTGCTGCATCAAACTTCATGCTAATTTTTCTTTCTTCTGTTACTTTATTTCATCAAAAACTCAGAAAGTATGCTAGCCAATTGTAGCAGAAGCTGCTGCATCAAACTTAAATCAAAGCATCAAATTTTAGTAGCAAAAAAAAGATAAAAACAAGAAAAAACATGAATTTCAAAATCTTCACCAAAGCATCACAGAACAAAACAAAACAAAAAAATTGCAAATCTTTTTAGGTAGAAACTAGTTGAAAGAATTGAAGAGTGGTTTTACAGAGGTGATAAGAATAAGATAAACTGATGGTGTGTGTTTGCTTGCCTTTCTCTTCCTTCCATGGAGAGTCGAGTCCAAAGAATATTATATTTGGGGAGAGGTGCCATGGCAGAATGAATGTTCATCATGTCATGCAAATAATATTTGATAAGAATGAAACTTAGTTAAGGAGGCAATCAAAGTAAAATAAATAATATATTTAGAGAAAATGTTATTTTACCTTTCTTTTTAAAATGCCTTTTATAGGTTTACTATTTATTATTTATTTAAAGATAATTTATTTCTTTTCATCATAACGACATTAATAATAATAATAATAATAATAATAATAATAATAATAATAATAATAATAATAATAATAATAATAATAATAATACAGAGAGAGTTGATAGTGAATGACATAATTTAAAAGAGTAAAAAAATTTATTGGAGTGAGAAAATAATATAGAAAAAAATGAATGCAATAAATAATTTAGAAACTGGGGAAAAAAATTAACCGACTCCACTGGGGATCGAACCCAGAATCTCTGGTTCCGTAGACCAGCACCTTATCCATTGGGCCATGGAGTCAGCAATGATAAAAGGGTTTCTAAATTTATATTAACAATATTTAAATTAATAAGAATCTCTTTATCATAAAAGAAACACCATAGTTCTATTACTAAGTAATAATAATAATAATAATAATTTTTTAATATTGATCTAAATTATTTAGGGCATCCACAATGGTTGAAAATATTTCTCCTAAATATTTATGATCCTCATTTTTACATCACTCTTCAAATATTCTACTATTTAAATATCTCAAATCTTACATGAAATATCTCACCATCCAAATATTTACGGGTCCCACCCATCAACTTTCTCACTCTCAACTATTCTAACTTCACAATCAAATATCTTACCAATTAAATATTTATGGGTCATGACCATTTTATTAACTTACATCTAATTTTACAATTAAATAAAATTAATATATATTTTTAATATATTTCACCTATCATTTATTCATAAATAATTTTTTGGACAATTATTCAATATAATTATTTTTAATATTAATATTTTATTTATATGGAAACAATACATCATCGTACACATTAAAAAAAACAACATACGAGTTTAAATATTTTACAAAATTGAAATTGAATAACTAAATATTTCATATATAATAAATTATTTATTTACTTATCACGATTGCATGTTTTCTGGATGTGTTCAACCAAATTATGACGAAGCTGATGATGCACCTGAATATCACATAACTCGGACTTTCTTTAAATGTATTAAGCAAATTCACTGGTTCGCGATCCCAAATCGATATTGCATGACCTTCGTCCTCCACAATCATGTTGTGTAAAATAATGCACGTATACATGATTTCTTTGCATTTGTCCATAAACCAATG